>CAJNDV010005614.1:47127-92048 GCA_905221635.1 Symbiodinium sp. CCMP2456 | reverse complement strand
ATATTTTCTATATATATATATATAGAAATTCTATATTTTCTTTATATTTGAATCTTCAATTTTATGATTTCATGAAATCGATTATCTTGCAAATAGCTCCCCCAAACCCATGATACGAGCATTATAATTAAAAATAAAAGAGGGGGGGGTCCCCTTCGCACCCCTTTCCGATTTTTTTTTTGGAAAAATCAGGCAAGCTTATTTCAGAGTATACGAATCTATAAAAGGGAAGGTTTGTCAATCCTATCATTTTTTTTAAAGCTGGGCAAGCTTATTTCAAAATCATGATAGAGATATTAAATTTGTGCATAAGAAAAATTAAATATTTCTCTATTATTTTTGAAGTCGAAAAAATTTTCTTCAGAATATAAAAAATATTTTTTTCCATCCATGATATAATTATTGAATTTATAAATAATAAGACGAGTCCCTTTCAAATCTATAATATGAGAAATATAATTATATTTATTCGTATGCTTATTTTTAGAATCTTTTCTTTCTTCTCTTTCAAATCTCATTCCTTTTCCCTCCATGCTCTCCCTCCCTCTCCTCCCAATCCCTCAGACCAAATAAAAACCGAAAAATAAAAAAATCAATTAAAAATATAAACAAATCCTCAAATAATTTCGGACCTATTAGAAAGCTATAAGAATTAAATATATTTCCGAGGCGAATCATTTATAATTTCATCTATATTTAGAATCTATTTTTTCTAGTTCATTCTTTGCATTATATTAAAAAAAATCATTATTAATCTGTATAAAATCTAATCATAATAAATATATAAGAAATATTATCTAATAAAGATATAATTCTTTTATCTAAAGATTATAATATTTCGCCAATATAATTGTGATTTCTTGAGAATATATATATATATATTTCTATCAGATTCTTTTGATAAATTAATATCTGTAAATTATGATTCCAATATCATTAAAAAATAATTCTAATTATTTGCTTCGTATTTTTGTATTTTTCATAGTAAGTATTTCATCACATTAGATTTTCAGTTTGGGGTCTGGGAGAAGGAAATCAGAGGACCGGTCTGATTCAGAAGTATGACACAATTTTAGTGGAGCCAATTGAACAATAGTGGAGATAGAAAGCTGCGCACTGTGTTCGGCAAGCTTTTTTGGCGAATATGAACCCTATGTTGCACAGTAAGGTCGTCTCCGCTATCAGTGCAATTGACTTGCTTGAAACTTGCAAAGAAGCGTTGATGTGCTTCCAGAGCTCCTGGATTTGCATGTCACTCGCCTACTCGCCACGGGAAGTCGTACTCAATTCGAACCCAAAAGTTTCCCACACCTATCACCGGCTTGCAGGATCTCAAGCGACTTTTTCATCCACATCAGATGACGACCATGCTTGTATTTCAAGCCTAGTTCTTGGCGTCGCGAGGGTTCCGTCGTGAAGGCGCTGCCTACCAAAGCTGCAGAAAGTCCCTGCTGCGACGCGGCCGAGCCCGAGCCGCCCGAGCCCTCTTATGCCGTGTGCCCAACCTGGCAGCTGCCAGATCTTCTGAGGCCATACGGAACCTGAAAGCGCATGAGCCAACCAGTTCGGGGAACAAAGCCCCGATGCAGAGCGACCAGGGGTGCCTTTCCAGCTTGGAGCGGTTTGTGCTCATCAACACCTGTTAGTCTCAGGACGATCGTGGCAGCAGTTTCTGAGACCAATGGCAGGACTACACCAGTTGTTCGGCCCACCTCGTCCTGCTGTTGGAGCTGCCGCCTCCTCCCTTCAAAGAAGAGATTTTGCTCTTTGAGGTCAGCCTGTGCGACGAAGCCCGCCACTGGAGGGTAGCTGGAGAAGCTGCCGAGGATGAGGCCAACTTCAGGCACATGCCGGCCTGGGTGCAACAGGATCTCGTTGTGCCAGCCAGCAAATCTCAACAAACAAGCTTGGGATGGTGCATGCTTTTCCACCTTCAAGTGTGTAAAGTCTCAGGAAGCTCGTCAGGTTCAAAGTCCTCTACATCCTGCCTGGTGCTTCAAGCGGATGTTCTCGTGGCTTTGCTCCACGGCCTTCTGCTTGGCTGCCCTGGCAAACCCCCCAACAACGACAGCTACGGGGGTGTGGTATCGGTTAGGAACTCGAGGGTGGCTGGCAACTCAAGCAGAAAGGCTCCGGACGAATATGGCGGAATCTCAGTAGAGCTATTGCAGCTATTGATGCCTAGCTTCATCTTCGGCCGCATTCCAACAATTTTGTACCTCTGTTGATTCCCGTGGCTTTTCTTGAGAATGGGGGTCTTGATTTGATTCCCTCCGGATACTCTCAAGATTCACATAACCAAGCAGAGATGCAAAACCAAGGGTTGACAACTGTCCCAGTGTCCATGCCTGGCCTGAGAGATTGCGACAGGGCCGCCAGCTTTGAAAGCAAGGGCTCGGCCCGAGTTCCAAAAGTCAGTAGTGCATGCTGCACCGATGCCTGCAGGTCTGCAAGGCATTTCAAAGCTTGAGGCATGAATCGAACATGCCATCAATTTGTGTCAGCCTCTGTGGATCCATGTGGGAAGCTTGCCTGTTGTAACCTGCACCGAGCTGGAACGGGCAAACAGCAGATTGTTTCGGGCATCCTTCTTCTGACTCCAGAGAGACCCAGCTCCTCGAACCCATGGTACTACAAGCTTGCAGAGTTGTGGTCTTCGTCGAAGAAACGTGGCGCTAAGATGGATGATTGTGGTAGATGCTAGGCGAAAAATACCCAACCTCTGGGCCCTCCGTGTGATGCTAACTCTGCCTTCTCCCTCACTTTGCTTGCAAGTTCATCGGTGGTCGGCAACCACGGAACCACAATCATGCTGGCACTCTCGAGGCCTTGTGTGCACTGGCACAGAGTAGCGGTGAGGCCTTGCAACCGTGGACGGCGCAGCAAGGCAACAACGGCCAAGCATCGAGAAGCTCTAGGGTGACGAGATCACATTTCGGCTCTGCTATTCGGCCACGGAGGGGTCTGGTTCGCGAATGGGATTAGGCAGGCAGTGTGCACCGTTGAAAGCACCTCCAAAGGAGTGGCTTCATATGGCCTCTCTCCGATGAGCATACGGTTAAAAGGCCGTAAGCTCGCTGAAAGTGGATTTTGCTTGCATACAACATTCAAGATTACAGACTGTTCTGAAGACTGAACTTAATGATGAGGTGCCTGGTGGCAACAACTCGCAGAAGAGAAAGGAACGGGGCAAGAATGGCAAAACCTTGCCGCGCGCCAGCAAGACTCCTTGCCCAGCCTGCTGTAGCAGATGCATGCAATTTCATGCACCTCGCGAACCGTGAGAAGAAATCTGGCTCGTCTCTAACTGAGACTTCCGCATGCTTGGCCTGTGTGGCCGGGGATTGAAGGAGCTAATTGCTCCCACTGGGCCCTAAGGGCCGCAATGTAGGATGCCAAGTATCCGGCCGACTCGGATGATTACTACGAGTAGCCCTCGTCTACGTTCTGCATACTCTGCCTGTTATCTCTGTTCGGCCAGTCCTGGGGACTGTGGGTCCCTCCCTTCAGTCCTACGTGGGAAAACAAACGGATTCTTCGCGTGCTTGGCACGTCGCAGCAAATAAAAAAGTTAGTGCTAGAAATGCATAAGCAACGAAACTCTTTGTGTGCGGCACCGCCATCACGCCATCGGCCAGAGCCATGGCAGAAGACAGCTCACTCCGATAAGCCAGAACAAGTCCAGCAGACCACCCAACCTCAAAAAATCCAGGAAAGAGTAGCCTCCTGGACCCATGACCTGAGCAACGGGCAAGCATTGAAGTGCCGTCATCTTGAACTGACTATCCAGCCAATCTTATCACATGCCATGGTTTTGAGCTGCCAGCGATGAGGTTTGTGGCGTAGCCAATCGGGCTGGCAAAAGATGTGGATGCGGCAATCATGACCACCATGACCTGGCATCAAGGAATCAGAGGAACGGAGCTTCACAGACTGTTCCGCTCTGCAGACTTCTGACTTGCTCCCTCAACACATAAGTCATAAGGATAAGGCCAAGGGGTGAGGTGACGCGAGGCCCATCTTCTCCGACAGGTCGACGGCCAAGGGAACTCCCAGTGCTGCTGCGGCATTGTTCGTCACCATCTCGGTTGTAACCATGACGATAAGGTAGAGGAGTGAGGGCGCCAGCCAGTTGGGAAGCCCTGTGGCAATGATTCCTCGCGAGATGCCGGCTGCGAGGCCGGATTTCGCCATCGCCTGTGCGACACCCAAGGCCGACCCTATCAAGATCAGCAGCTGCCAATCGACGATCGTCCTGATGTCGCCGGCCTTTATCCAGCCCCCAAGGATAAATACGCACGACAGTGTGACCGAAAGCTGCACCATGCTGATCATGTCCAGTGAAGTCAGCACCAATGCTGGGACAAAAACCACCAGTGGTATCAAGTCATACCAAGACGTGGGCTTGGGCAAGGAGCCAAGACGTGTGACTAGCAGGAAATGTGAGTTGGGATACGAATTTCCTGTAGCGCCCAAAACAAGGATCACGTCACCCGCCATGAAAGTAGCAGAGGACTTCCTGCGGAAAGGGCTGTCTCCCATCTCATCTGGCTTATCGTTGGTGGCGAAGCTCGTCCCCCAGTATCGTGATCGAACGGCGATCAAACCAGCATTGTAGCCATCGCTGACGATTTGAGCAGCATTGCCTGTCAGCTGTGTTTGTTCGACAAAGACAACAACACCCTCAGCACGACATCCATACTACTCGATTCGGCCATGGAGCAGATCGGCTGGCCCAGCAATGGAGAACTGGCACTCAGGACTAACTCGACGAACTCAGACTGTCCAGATGCAGCTTGGCTTGCGTGCATACTGCGAACTCGTATCCCACGTTCTTGTTTAGACATCACCTCCACCACCCTGTCTCGGGGCAACGACAGTAAGAGCAGGTCACCGCCTTGTGCTGTCTCCTAAGTTGGCAGTCTACAGACTTTTGTATCAGTCCCTCTATTCTGTACGTGCCCAGATGTCCTTTCCGCAAGCATGCGCGAGACATGAGACATTTCTGTTGTCAGGACCGAGGGTCAGTGTTGCGAACAGGCTGCACTTCCATAATATCTGGATCTCCCTCACAAGTAGCCTCAATGTCCAAGTTGAGAAAACGAACTTGGAAGCTGTGCTCGAGTTCATCGCTGGTGGATGCTTCGCTCGGAGGCAAAATCAACCTCGGATACCGGGCACAACTCGTTGCCAGGCTGAAGTGTCACCATTGGAAACATGACAAAGCATCCAGCTCGATACCAGGACACTCTTTAGGCTCCGCCGAGCCGAGTGTCACATGCAATGGGGAAGGTGCCTTGTCAGCCGGCCTCAGACGGCGGCGCAAATGCGGAAGAACTGTATAATGAAGAGAGCGCTGGAGATCGCTGGAGCTCCCCTACCATCCTCTTACATAGAAGTGTCGACATCTTAAACGTCAGCACTACAAGCAGTCAGACCTGAGTTAGAAAACGGGTGAACGCAGGCTTGCCCAGTCCAATGATATCTGCATCATTTCTATCACGACCATGCAGTCCCCGTTCCAGCTGACTCTGCAGACCCCAGTAATTCACAAAGAAGCCACCTAGGTCAAGTGAACCTCGATGTACCCCTGGGCTCGCCGGTGCGTTATCGAGATTTTAAGCAGATGCAGGAAACAGCTCCTGATTGGGACACACATGCAAGCGACAAGCCTTGCCCCCTGTGGATCACATCTATCGTGTGCTTGCTGAAACGAAGCATGTTTGGGAAATCATGTGCAGGCAAGTTGCATCCGACGCCGGATCTTCAACAAGCTACTGGGTGGCAGTCCCATAGAGATGAGTACGTCCACAGCTGGCCGGCCCACCCACGGCGAGTCCTGCAGTTGTGAGCTTCGGTCAAGCTAATCAGACCAAGATCAACATGGAAGGAACTTCTGTTCAAGAGCTTTTGTGGGCTAGCGTGGGAGTTTGGCGGGAGAGTCTTGGCCTCTGCGATATCCAGGGCAGTGACCAAATTGTCGCCATGCTCTCGAACTTCTCGGAAGAGGCCACCCTTGTTGTCTGGCAGAACCAGAGGACCAAGAAGGATAATCAAGGTGAAGCTCAGGATGCCCATGGGCAGCCCAACGATGCCTGGTTCGAAGAAGCCAAACGGTTTGTAGCCTTCCTTCTCCAGCAAGCCGTTCACCAGCAGATTTGTACTGGTCCCGATAGTTGTCAACATGCCACCCATGATTGCCGAGTAGCTGAGTGGAATAAGAAAAGTAGAAGGTGCTCGCTGGTGTGTTCGTGCCCAGTCTCGGACGATCGGCATGAAAAGGACAACCAATGGGGTGTTGTTGCAGAATCCAGATAGCGCAAATACAAGGAAACAAATGCGAAGCAACACCACCCTGTCTGAAATCTGCGCTCCCAAGATCCGACGTGCCGCATAGTCCACCACCCTGGACTTGTCGACTGCCTGCATCACAATGAAAAGAGCACCAATAGAAATGAGCCCGGTGTTTGAGAAACCGTCAAGTGCATCTGGCGTCGAGACAATGCCCATATTCCACAAAACGACCAAGGTCCCCAGCATGATCTGTTCCGGAGAGCCGACCTCTAGGAAGAGCAGGACCAAAGTCACCAGGATCATTGCCAGGACAGTCCACGCTTGCCACGTCATCACCTCGTGCTCGTTCATCTTGGCTTCAGGTCCGAGGGAGCGAAAGCAGTGACTAACGGCTTTCTTCGGCCGTGCCCCGCCTGCTCCTCGGAATCCCTCTCTGTTGACTAGTGCTATGCCGCTGTGCTATTTCCTCTTAGCGGACCCTTGAGCCGTGTGGCTTCCTTGGTTGAATCACGACGAGAGCAGGGAACAAACTGTGCAGGCGCTTCTCCGGTGCCATGGCCCTTCTTTACTGAGAGTTTGCCTCGTCTGCAGCACTGGCTCGAAAGTTCGAAAGCTTCGTGTGGGACTGGGCGTACGGAGCCGAGGTGCAGCCTGCGCGATGCAAGCGCCCATTACAAGTTTCAGATGTCCCTGCCAGTACACGAACTCATTGGCAAATCCACCACCGACAAGGTTGGATTCGGGTTTGGCCCTGCGGCCTTTGTGCATGCGGGACTGCTGCGCCGAACTTCGCCTTGCAGTGGTCGGGCTATACACAATTCCGGAGGCTGCGAAGCTTGGTGGTTCATCCGCTGCCCTCGGACCTTCGTAAACTGCTTTGGCACTTGGCGAGCTACTGAGTGGCTTCGCGCCGTCACCCTTCGGTGCAGATTCGTGTGGAGGCATCTCCACATTCGCTGTGCATGTGTGGCCAAGTTGCTGCTGACCGCGTCTCGAGCAATACCGGCTGGCACTTGCGCCTTTATGCGTGCAGCTGAAGAGCAATCTCAGGAGCCAGGCATGTCCCAGCTGACCCGTGCCTCTAGGTTCTGAGACACTCGACCAATCACATTAGCCTTGGCTCGTGCACGTCTCAGTACTCAACCTTGCAAACTATGACAAGCTTTCGCTCCCTCGTGAATTCGCAGGCTTGCCATCAGCACGCGGCTGTCGAACTACAAAGTCTTTGCAAGCAGCCACTGTTCTCCTCGCCAGCAGCACGAGTTCGTCATTCCATCGCGAAGCTGGAGGTGTGCGGGAAGCAAAGGTAACCTTGCTTCTCTGAGTTTCGTTCACCACTAGTCACTAGTCAGATATGGCAAGGGCAGGGCGGCCAAGTCGGGAGCCTGCTCACCTGCAGGGTTGCAGCACACGCCAGCGCGAAAGTCAAGAACCTCTTACCTACTGCAAAACTCAAGACTCCCTGCTACCTTTTTGCATCAAAGTTTGCGCGCTCAGTCCGAAGAGGGCCTCCAGAGACCCGTGCATCCAAAGGCATCCATGTGTTTGTGGGCAGGGCGATTCAGGATTTAGCGGCTATCAAGAGTTGCGCCTACTGCCTGCTGCAGTACTATGTGACAGCAAACAGCAACTCTGGTGCTTTCTGAAAGGCAAAATCCGCTGGACATGACATGACCAATGTTGGCTGGCCCACATGTGGGGGAAGGGTGGTCAAAGCCTTTGTGCTGCAAGCTGTGTCTCACTTAGACCGCCGCATCACAAGCATTACACACGAGCGCAGGCTGTTTTCGCAGCATTCCGGACTCTTGTGCACATGTCTGGACACATCTGGAGCTGAACGGCGCTGAAACCAGACTGGTCAACCATCCAGAAGCAGAGATCAAACAATGCGCCCTGAGCGTCATGGAGTCAGTCGCCGACCGATTGGGTACGGTGCTTCGCGATGCCGAGCGAGCTGTCTTTGCAAAGGTCTGCATGTTCAGCCTCCCACATCTCAGTCTGGCCTTCATCCTGGAAGCTGCTGATTTGCTCGATCAGGTACTCGCACGACCGGCGAGGAGGAGGCTCTCAGCTTGAGGCGACAGGAAGTAGGACCTTGTTAAAGCAGGACACAAGGACACTGAGAGCTTCCGTATCTATTGTCGCTTCTGGCAGAGGCAGCGTAGCCCAGGACTCTGGCCACAAATCGGCACAGCGCACAAAAGTTTTGCCAGCAACCTCCTTCCGCTGCAGTTGGCGCGCAGTGCTGCTATGCGCCAAGCAGATTGGAGCACGTTGCCTGGAAGCCTCCTCAGTGCACTGAGATTTGTTCGGTCAGCTCAGGTTGTTCAGTTCTGCTGCAGGCAGCAAGCCGCCCAAATGTCAGCTTGTTTCACCACTGACGACTGCTGAGCTCCGTGCCCATTTGTCAGCCTGCCATGGTTTCAACTTTCCATTGAAATGCAGCAGCTTGGCATCTGCTGAGCATGACCTTAGAGCTGCAGATGCGATTGACCCACTCCGCTGAGCAAAATACATCCTGGCAAAGCACAGCCCCGCGAAACTTTGGGCACCCAGCGCAAGGTAAGGCCGCACCTGATCCCCTGAAGGGCGCAATCCAGCCTCGGGATTGTTTCCCGTGCTGCAGGTCACGAAGGTCACGACCTCCAAGACTCCTGCCTTCTGCAGCGCCTTGAAATCCATCTTCAAGTCAGCCTTCAACTCCTTGAGCTCCTGAGACTTGAAGAGGCCGATGTTTAGTTTGTCACTGCATGCTCTGTTTTCTAGAGAAGTCTGGACGGAGAACGATGGTGTCTCCTTCTGAGACAATGTTTCGCGGCCAAGCCCGCGACAGTTCCAGGTCTCGCCTGAGCACGTGAGATTGTACAGCCTCAGGAACCTCCTTCCAGTCCTCTCATCCAAGACCAAGGCTGAGATGGCTGTATCTGTCGTGCAGAGCGAGAAGCCACGGGGGCTGAGAGAGCCCGAACTTGTACAAGTCCTCAAGGATACAAGTTGGGAAAACGGAATGATTTCCAAATACTGGCGCCAGACTGATCCTTGACCAAGCACAAACAGTAGCCACACGGAACCTAGATCAGAATTGCCTATACCTGAAGATAACTTTCTTGAACTGTCGCTTTCCAATGGTCTTGCTCATGCCGCGAATGTATCGTCCAAAACGAAAACAGCTCCTCCCTTTGCCACCTGGGGTCTTTCTTCGATTCGCGGTATCGCGCCATCCAGCGCTCAATCTCCCGGGTGATTTGCAGCTTCTTCCACCTTCGGACGTCCATTACGAACACACCGCGGTTGAAGACGCACTCCGCCGGTTCCAAGCCTCTGGGGCCGACAGGAAGCATCAACAAACTCTCCCGCCAAAACATCGCAGCCCACATCTGAGAACATCACCGGGGCGCTTAAGGCCAAGGGTCGACAACTCCTGGGGCCACCAAAAACCGATTCCAAAGTGTGGACCTAACAACAGCACAGCCAGGCTGACCTGGCTCCTGGTCATACGCAACTTGGCAGCCAAGAGTCGTCAAAGTCTATGTACAAATCCTGAGTTCGATGTCCCCTCAAGGAAATTACAGAGCCAGCAACGCCTCAACATTGCGCGACGTCTTTTTTGACTCGGTTTTGCAGCCGGGAAGCGAAGTGTTGCGAGCAGTCCTCCACCGCTGCCACTGGATGGCCTTCCATGTCGAGCTTTGCGAGCAAGGCCACATCACCTTGTAGGACAACGTCCGAATCCATATACACCAGCCTCCGATCATGCGCATGAAGGAAGAGTTCAGGCTTCGTGTCGCACGATGTCAGTAAGACCTGCCTGCTTGGCATTTCGGACCCCTTTGCAGCCAGAAAGTCCTGCTTTGTCTG
Organism: Symbiodinium sp. CCMP2456; assembly: GCA_905221635.1. Taxonomy (NCBI): domain Eukaryota; class Dinophyceae; order Suessiales; family Symbiodiniaceae; genus Symbiodinium; species Symbiodinium sp. CCMP2456. Next base: position 81,896 of record CAJNDV010005614.1, on the reverse strand, counting down.
TACGAATCATTCTGCTTCAGGTGTTTCGTGCTTTGTGACCGGGGCAACTCCTCCAGATAGAAGGGGGCAAAGTTGAACGGGCTTGCCAAGCCTTTCCTGGCCCCCGAGCTTTTGCGATAGCTGATCAAGCCTCGGCAGAAATGACTGACAACAAATACTGGGATAGGAGGAGGCTTGCGACGTATGAACCGAACTGCCAAATCATCAAGTCAAGAGGCTCTTGATGTGTGCTTGCAAAGATGCGTTGCTGTGCATGACCAGCTGTGCTTGCAACGGCGGCATAATTTCCTTCAGCGTCTGTGCAACGGCCGAAACCTTGTCTTCCGCCGTCACCACATGAAAAAGGAGCTGCTCAGATCCTTGGGGGCTGGGGCAGGAAGGGCGCGCAGCTCTCTGTCAGGTTTGAGTTCCAGAATCTAGCAAGCAGAGTATGAGTAGCCCAGGGCACGGTACGCCCTGTTCCACTGCATTTGAGCCGCATGTTCACGCTCGTGCACCCAGATGCTGGAATAACAGCTTCTGTTTTTACACCCCGCCGGTTCCGCTGGAAGCTTTACCCTCGCTTGACATATCTCTTCTGCGTGGCCGGTCTTTTTCACTGCTACAGTTTCTACGGTTCCAAAACTCAACTTTCGTGAGCACGCCCAGTGTTTAAAGAAGGCATCGGTTTTACAGATCTGAACTGTTCGTAATTCGTCTTTTTCACTGCTTCGTGCACTGTACAGTCTTCAGCCTTCCAGGCAACCAGGTCCCACAACCAGAGGCTGTACTTGTCCCATAAGTGTGTGTCCGAAACTTTGCTTTCGAAGGAAGGCTCTGCAGCTATGCCTGCACTTCCAAAAAAGTGCTCATCTCTGGACCGGAAGGCAAAACGGCAAAAGAAGGAGTCCGGTATGCGCAAATATCAAGTTTCAGGGATTTTCAGGGATCACATCAGACTGAATGCATATCTCTTAGTCATCAGGCAAACGCTGGAAAAAAACGATGCACCAGTGATGCACCTCAACTCAAAGTGCATTAACCCGTTACCGTAATTCCTGTGCCGTATGCGTTCAAGGGCTACCCGGAGAGTCCCGCGCTGCATCTCAACGAAGCCATGGGTCGGCTGGCGTGGTGCAGCGTCGAATTAATCGCCACTGCCAAAGGCCGCAAGTCAGCATCATCGCTGCAGAAGCAGATATGGACTCCTCGGCTGTTCTCTTGGGGATCACTCAGGCACCCTCCGTGCATCGGACAGCCAGATGAAACACACAGGGGCAACACATCTGTGGCAAGACTATACGGCTGTTGGGCATGAAGTGCCTGTTACTCGTGGTGCTATTCGGTTTCTGCTGGAAGACGTTTCCCCGTTGTTGGGCCGAGATGCGATCCAAGGTGCTCGCATCGCCAACCTTGATCGGTTGAGCATGCGCAGTCGGGGCTACGCTTGCCACCTGCCGCAATGACGTCTCGGGCTCCTCTTCTGGGAAAGTCGCTGAGAAAGGTGACGATGTCAATGCAGGCCATGCACCCGAACCCAGTCCCAGGCCGGCATCTTTTGCCGGATGGCTCTGGTTGGCACTTTCGGGCAGCTTGACAGCTTCAGAGCGCATGTTGGGTTCCGCGATATTAGATGCGACTTGAAGTGAGCTTCGATCCGGCATGCCGACCTCATTGTTGAAACATCGCGATTATGACCAGAAAAAAATTCGGAAAGCCGCTTTATCTCCGCTATACCGAGACACCGACCGTGCGACTACAGGTCACCAGTACCATAAGCACCAGAGCGAGGAAGCCAGCAAATCTGATGAGGAGGAGTTGCAATCGGCGTGGCTGAGCTTTTGCCCTTGCCATGGGACGCCGCACTGCCGATATTTGCCGATGCGGCTTCTTGGCCGCGACAACACCATCGGTGCAGCTGTCGGTCTGCCGTCTAGGGAACACGGACACGCCGGCAACGAATGATCCCGCTCTCGCTCTCTCTGCGTTCTGTGTAACTCTTATTTCGACTGAAGTCTGTCGTGCGTTGCGCTGACTGGATACAGCAGAGGAAGGCCCTGACTTCACTTGTAGTGTGCGCTAGCTCCCGCATGTTGCTATGGCAGAACGGGATTGATTGCAACCTTTTCAGACTGCTTCTTTGATGTAGCTTCTGCATGCGGTCGCCCATTTGAGCGACTCTGCATGAGACACCACGCACGCTCTCTAGAGTCTAGAGCTGAAGAAAATGTACGAGACCTCTGCCTGTGTACTTTTTAGTCTTTCATGGCCTGGGCACTCTTCTTAGCATGCTCAGTGACAGCTATCTCTTTCCGAGCCTAGTAGTGCACAGGTTCGGTGCGAGGTCTGTACAGAACGCCTGCGTTGACTGTGCCGCACAGCAGATTCGTAGCAAGAAAATCGGAATCGAAGCGTGAAGACTGCTGTAAAAACTACACGGTTATCTAACTTACCACCATGCAGCACGGAACTCTGCACTTTCAATCGTGAAAGGGGACCTTGCCAAAGAGCTCCGCATCTATCTCAACCCCTCTGCTCCCAACGCGAGGTGGGAAAATGCACTTGCAGTTCGACCTTTGCAGGACTCCGACACTTGGGCTTTCCTGTGCAGTGGAACTGGTACATGCAAGCGCACACAGGTAAAGCTGCCGATGTTCGGCATGGCCCGCTGGAAATGTGCTGGTATCGAAAACTATGATAACGGTAAGACAACTTCTCGTACAGGTGAGTTGGCCAGGTCTGTGTCTATCCACAAAGACTCAACAACGTTCTGGCTGCCCTCTGACCCTCTGCTTGCCGGGTTTTCCTTTTGCAGCAAAATTCCAGGGCAAGCTACTTCATCTCTTGGAAGCATGTCGTCGCCATCAGCAGTCGCGGTAGCTCAGCTGCTCCAACGACCTGAAGCTGTAGCTTGGCAGGCAGCTCTCACTGTCGAATCCCTCAGACCGCTCTGTCGAAATTGGCACGCCGATTACTTTCTCTGAGGAAACGTGTGTAGTTCGGTACGTTCTGTGTTCTTGGCATCGGCACATCTCCTTTCAACTACGCAGTCATGGGCTCCGATTCGGACAGCTCGATCGTGGGACTTGCAAGTGACTCGCAGATGACATTTCTTATCCAGTAGACGAGCAAACCTCAGGATTCAGCAGGGCCAGGCAAAGCATGCGTACAAAGATTGCCGTGAACTGCTCCACGACTGGTCGCAGGGCCGCGGAACCTACAAAACCACCTGCTCTCACAACTCCAAATCTTGTGGAATCTGAAGGAAATGTCTGGATGAGCAGACTGCCTCCTATATTGCAACACAATAACCGTTTCGCTGTCTCACGTTTGCCGTTGTGCAACGGGGGCAAAGAACAGGGCCACAGCTCATGCGCTTGCCGATGTTACGACAATTAAGGCCCGGACCCGCAAACCCATCCCAGCACTTCCGCGCAGGACTCATCAAAGAAGCGTACAATGGCACCTTGAGTGAGCTTCACCCCACTAGTCAAGCAAGCATTCCCTCTGACCTCAACGCTCGAGATTCACCTTGCTTGTGCCGGAAAGCACGATTTGTGCAGCCTTGGCCCTGTGCTGCGTTGTAGACTTGGACGAATTTTCGGTGGTAGTCGCGGACTTCTCCGCTGTGATGTCCTTCTGGACCTCAGCATTCGGCGTACTGTAGCCTGCCGTGTCCCAGACTGCAACATGTTTTCGCTCTGAGCAGGGTGCGGCCATAACATGGACGGGGGTTGGGCCGTTCTTGCCTGGCTCTGCTTTCAAGCTCGTTTGCTGCAGTCAGCGACAGCGACAGCAGTATCAGAAACAAGCATAGCTGGGTTCTGCGCTCAGCAAAATATTGGCATCCTTCAAGCTCTTAACGTCGTCTGTGCCTTTGCCCCCGAGCTCCTTGCCTAGCCAATCCAGGACATGCCATGCCACAAACTTGCAGATTGACCTTCGACAATGATTCGCATCTACAGTTGGCTTTGGAACCAATCGGCCTGCCGCAAAAAGCCGAATCCTGCAACAGCGAAGCAGTCTCGACAACGGTGGCTTTGCAGCTCATGGCGTCCTGTCGACTTGCGTGGCTGGAATCAAGTTCGGGCTTGATGGCCAGTGCCTGAAGCAGATGTACAACTCAAATCAAAATGCCAAGATCTGAGAGTGGGAAGAAAGGGAGCCTCTGTAGGATCAGCCGCTTCACCTCCTTGACCTGACGCCCACAGAAATACTGAGTTGTTCAAGCAAGCAAAATCCCCTGGTTCATAACAGGCTCAATCCACGTGACGTCGAGAATCTTACTTGCTGTATCTCAGTCCGGCAATGTACTCCAATCCACGGCAATCGAGTTTACAAGCCTGCAAGCTGTGACGGAGTCAGCTTGAAAAACGCATGTCATGTGAATCAGCAGATTGAGGTCCCGGCACTTGTTTTCAGCGCCACAGCAAAAGTGGCCGAGTTGTGGTCCTTGGCAAGCATTCCGGAAGAGCGAACCATGGTGAAGGGACAGCCCCATTATGGGCCAGGCGTTCGCAAACACCAACTTGAGCTCAACCTCCTGCGTGAATCTCAACACGCACGCTTCTTACAGAGCAACACACACGGAGCAGAACTGCTGCAAGAATCTGGGACCTAGGATCAACTTCGTGTCTCCTCTGGCATTGCTCAGGGCGTGTACTCTGCAGCCTGTAACGGTTGCAAAGCAGAAACCCGGTGTCAGAACTGAGACCCGCAATCCACCATACAAAAACGGCATTGTCTTGCGAGCGACCAAGCTGGGCCAGCAGCTCTGTTTGCATGCCCGAGGCCTGGGCAAAGTCTTCATCAAAGCTCGAGCACAAAATTGAATCATGAAGCATGCTGCGAGGTGTGTCGTTCTGTTCTTGTTGAAGACAATGTGTCAAAGAGGCTTGGATTTTTCAGGGGTATCTCAGATCTCTGCACCGACGGCACCAAATCGTCTAGCTGCCGCTAAGCGACTCCGAAATGCCCGGTGCTTCACCGGCTTTTCATTGAGCTGTTTCAGCTCTCGGGGTGGACATCTTCCATGAAGATTCGCATGCAAAACATCCCAATCCCAACAAGTGTCGGCTCTGCAAAGGCTTTGGTCGCTCTCATTTTGTCGCTGTTTGCACGTTTGAGGCCGGCTCTCTGCCCACATTTCCCCAGGAAGCTTTAAGCTTCGGAGCAGGGGCGAGCGCAACTAGAACTACCTAAAGCAGTCTGTGACCTCTAGCGTGGATCGCCTCTACACGGCTTGGCTGGTTGAAGATCTTGGGTGATGAGAAAAGATTGGGTACACAGGCTTCGTTTCTCTGGTTGCCACATTCGTATGTACACGGTCGTGACACCGAAGGGTTTACTCCCTTCTCCCGAAACCGTGCAATCCCTGGCGAAGATGGATCTGCAGCTCTGTGGGCCCATTCACACTGGTACAGTAGTTCACCTCCGATCGCTGCAGCCAAGAAGCGCTCAATCGGGTTTATTTATCTCAAACCAAGACTTCATCCCATCGAGCAGTTTCTCAAAGGGTGTGCTGTACTCGCTGTCATCGGTCCATATCGAACGAATCATGTTGAACTTCCTTGGTTCCAGCTGCCAAGACAACGCCCAGCTCCACCGGCTGTACTTGCAGATGTAAAGAAGGAACCATCGAACCAGAAGGGTGGTATTGTACTTAGACTTAGACGTACTCATGTAATTTTTTGTTATAGCTCAAAAGTTTATTGCATGCTCACACAAGGCCCCGGGCCTCTCAAAGTCGTTTGAACCTCCTAGGAGCAAGCTTGTGTCGTACCGTACCAAGTTCGGCCTAATGACATGTTGGTATCTCTAAGTCTATTGCAGTACCTGGAGTTCCGGTTAAGGCGATCGCAGTAGTGACTTTCAAAGGAGCTTTGTGGCACACTGGCAGTCCATTAAGGGTCGTGGAAGCTGCCGTTGCATGTGCTGTTGGCAGTCGCTCCGTGTCACAGCAGTGAAGTAAAAGCCTTACTGAAATGAACGCATACATTGGGAGACTGTTTCTTGTCGCTCTCTTTTGTATCCTGACCTCTACATTTGTAAAGTAATGAATGCCAGGGACACGGACCGATGCAGCATCAATGTCGCATCTTATCGTCACGCCGCTTAAAGTCACCATCCCATCTTGCTGCCGGAACGCGAATCCACAATAATGAGAGGCAGATTATACTCTTCAATGTTGTCACTTGCATCCTTGTCTGGGGAGCAAGTTTGGAAAGAGATAGCGTAGCAAACATACTGAGAACTTCTGCGCTCCTCCAGGGAGCTAAATTCGTCGCCATATGCTTCTCCGTCAACATTGGTTGCAATGATGAAGAATGGGGGTTTGTGCATATCGTCTCCCTGGCAGATCGAGAAAAACACAGAAAGGCAGCCGTCCGGTAGTTGTCAGAGTTGAGAACCCAGAATTTCCTGCCTGATAGAAGTTGCTCCAAAAGTGATCGTACATCTCTCGCATAACCTCACCTGCACAATTTTTCAGCAGTCGTCTATTCCTATGTTGTGCAGCTAGCTTGGTGGAATCCATGCCTCGAGTTCCGTAGTATCTTAGCTCATTGAACCTCCCGTTGACCAGGATCGTTGCATAGGCCCCGCCATCCAGCATGTCGAAGCGCTCGTTTGCTTCATCCAAGTCGTTAAAAGCTTCGTCTTTCACATCCCCCCATCCCTCGTGCCATAAGACCACGAAGGTCTCGTCACTGTCTGCGACCTGTCCGAAAGTATCTGCAGTGGAAGCAATGGACGCCGAAACTTCCAGCAGACACCAAGGCCGCTGCAGGAGCCTCTTCGCGGTCGCGGACGGATGCTGCCTCTGACACGTCCTCAGAAGCCGCCTCGGAAACTGCATCGTCGGGGTCTTCGGCAGGGTCGCTCTTTCGCTCATCGCCATCGCCGCCGTCGTTGCCCGGCAGAGGAAGGCTTCCAGAGATTCCGGAGTGCTGTGAATTTGTTTCTGCTGCCTGCATCAGGGTAGGCAACCACGATGTCCGCGAATGACGCCCGACTATGCAGCTACTATAGCGTCCTTCTGCTCAGCGTCCAGATCCTCTTGTGCAAAAAGAGCCAGGAAGTATTCGGGATAAACACCACCTGAAACGAGATGAACTCGTGAAGCAGCATGAGGCAACGCTTGAATGGTGCCGAGCTGCTGAAGTCTTTGACAAGAACTTCCTTCCGCTTGTTCTCATCTACCTGTGGCTCAGCTTTTCGGACAGCTCCCAGAAGCAGCGTCTGTCCGATGTCAGATGCTGTTCTCTGTGGAAAGGCTTGCAAAGCTGTACCCGCCGTGTTCGGTTTCGGTATCCGACCACAGTAGTCAGCATTAAGCCAGGGACTGGCCTTCAGAATAATGCAGTCTTTCCCGTCTCGCTCTTCTGGATTGTCAGATGGGACTCCGCAGATCACCCGACAAAGAATCGCAATTTTGGTGCCGTCCTTTCAGCCGATACCGTTACTGAAGCTGACAAGTCATGGGAACAGCAATCTCTGTGCATGGTCCTACTTCTTGGCAGTGTCCTTCGATCTGACCGCCTTGAGAGCGGTGTTCAAACTTTCGTAGAAGTGCGCACCATACCCGTACTTCTTCGAGATCTTCATCTGACCTTTACCAATCTCCTTCGAACGCTGCGACAATGTTCAAGTCTGCAGTGTCAAATCCAAAAAGAAGCGCGGTGAAGGTGTCTACAGCACTTTCATGAACCAGGTGGTCCCAAGGTCCTCAGCTTCCTCTTCGGTCGAACCTTGATGGCAAGGTCTCAAGATCTTACTTCGCAGCCTCGAACCTGGGGGGCAAGCAGGCCATCCAAAGGAAGGCTTCGTGGACCTCTTTGTCAAGCTCATCGACCTCAGCTCAAAGCCCGTCGTTGCTTTGCCACGCCAAGCATCGGTAAGCTGTTCAGCTGCGTTCAGCTTCACTGGGAATCCTGCAGGGAGACGCCGACCTGCCGCCAATCCCTCCTCCCCGAGGTCTGCGGCGAACTCGTTGTGCGAGAACCTGCCAGCCAGGTCGCGAACCTTCGGCTGATTCGCCGCCAATCCGCATTTGACAGGCCTGCCTGCATTTGTCGCCTTTCCTGCAGCCCTTCTTCAAGAACTTGCACGGGCGCTTTGTGAGTGCTCGCAAGTCTTTCCTCAGAGGCCCAGCTGCATCTCTAGCACACTTGTCATACTTCACATCGACAAAGCCTGTCAGGTATGTGCAAGCCAGTGTCTCCACCATATTCACCTTAAGCTCGAAACCCAAATTCTTCAAGTCTTCCGCCAGCTGCTCGTCTTCAGCCAGCCGCTCGTGCAAGTCGGCTTTCACGCTAACCTGACTCCAAGAGAAGCAATAAGTGAGGGGAAACAGCAAACCCATGAGGGACAGTTTTTCTGCGAATCCCAGGCCCAGGAGCCCATTTCTCCCAGAGATCGGCATCCTCCAAGCGCTCGGCACGCAGTAGCGTCCGGCTGGGCTGGACTCGTGACTGGTTGACCAACTGAGCGTAGCATCAGGATCAAGTTTGAGTCTGTGGAAATTCAGAACGTCAAGACACCTCATGACATCAGAGTAAGTTGCGAACGCACTGCATGTGAGTCTTGCCAGCATCTGCCAAAGGCCAGAGCAGCAGCAGTTTAAAAACGTGCAAAGCCCGACAGAGCACGGTGCCTTCTAATGGTTCCGGATTGCTGAATCTGTCTTTGGTCAGGTTTGTGGCGACGTTCCTGCGAAGACGGGCGCAACTTCTCAACTCTCCCCAGAAAGCTTCTCCGGGAGCAAGGCAAACCTCCCTGATAGAAGACCATCAAGGCTGCTAAGGCTCTTCCAATGCAGGGGTATCTGCATGAAGAACTTGCGCTTCATTTTTTCCTCGATTGCATGCTCATCATCCTTAGTACAGCAGCTTTGTAACCAATGTGGCTCGGGGATGTCTTGCTTCCCTGCGATGAAGTGTTGGTCGGTGTCGAGATATATCCAACGTGTCGCGGGCCGAATGCTCGCAACACTCCAGAACAACAGTTCGCACAGAGTCACTCTCCAGTTTGAAGGTGGAGCATGGACCCAGATTCTGACTGAGACTTCATGCCCTGTGTGAGGCTTGCTGATGGGCGTGGCTTGCCCTATGTAGTGCGTGCATACAAGTTCACTAATGGTAACGAAGACAAAGTGCTCCTGGGATGCAAATACGAAGCCTGCTTCGTTAATGAGGCCCCTGCACCGTTGCACGCGGACAGTTCCCCGTCGCAGCGGTCATCAAGGGCCGCAACCCAAGCGGTGAACTTGATATTGAAATTCAGCTATCTGCAGGTGGAGATCTTTTGCATAGACCCGCTGGTAAAGCACGAGGTATTCCGGATAGCATTGGTCTGCATCGTACACCACCAATTCACGGAACAAGCCTCAGTTAGCTATCGCGAGACCTGAAACTGTGCGCGGAGAGCACCTCGTGCTGACGTGCTGAAGGTGTCCGAGAGGCGGGTGCCACAAGTCGAGTCAAATTCGCCGGACATGACCCTCTCGCCTGCCTTTGGATCGCCCTTTGTGCAATTCATCTTCCCCATTGTCAGCCGGCAGACCAGCACGGCAAACACCCCATCCTGAGAGCATGCAGGACATGCGGCTGGCAGAGGTTCTCCCCTTCTGCGTTTATACCTCTCGACAAGCTGCATAGTAGCCATCAGGCTCGTCCTTGGCGTACTCATCCGCCTAACAGTTCTTTGAACGCGGCACGGGGCAGCACGAGATTCGCGGAAGCCCTGCCTTTGTGATGGACTCGCCAAGGTATGCACCTCGACCATACAGTGTTCCAGTACTGGAGCCTGCATACTCGATTTTGAAGTCCTTGGATGACAGGGGCCAAGACCTTTAAAGATGCTTCCGCCATGTGCCAGAAGAGAAAGAGGGTCTTTTTCTATCCCAATCCGAAGGGTTGGAGTGAGCTTGCTGCTTCAAAGCAAAGAAGCGTTTTCCGCAATGGACAAGGCATAGCGAACGAAGGTCCCATGGTAAGCATAGACCTCGTTCACAGAGTTGTCCAAGGGAGCAAAGGTACCTTCAGCCCAGTGATTTCAAAGGGAACCTATGGAACCCTGCTGGGTGCGAAATCAGAAATGCCAGAACCAGGATACCTGGATACTTTTCGGCCACTGACCGCGTCAACGGCGGAGGATTGAACTCCTCAATCCCTTCGCTGTCCCGACTCTCCCGGATGGCATTGCGCTTATCTACATATCCTTGGCTGGAGGGTGTAAACGGAATGCGGAACTGCCGTCCAGCCGGAGCAAAGTCCATCGCCGCACCGACACAGCTGAGTGACTCCTCCAAATGTCGGAGGCCTGTGCGACACATGTCGGCAACTTAGCACGTTCGCCGTTGCCTTCCCGCCTCCACTCGAATAACCCGACGGACGCGGTACCTCGTGGGAAGCCCTGGATCCGCACCTGGCCTCGGTAAGCTCGAGAAGCCAGTTTTCAAGCAAGCATCGTGGCTTTTCGCGATGAGCTGGACTCAACTAGACAGGTCCATTGCTTGCGGCGCATTAAATACGGTGCATTGGTAGGTCTATTGCTCGTACACTTGCTGACCTTGCTGGAAGTTTCAGTCTCGGTTGTGGCTCAGGAGCAGATGCCTTGTCCTATAGAACGCTTCGCACTGTAGAGCTGTCCGCAAAGAACACTCTTCGGAAAGCCAAGGTGCTGTACGCAAGGACATCCGCCTGGAGTCTTGCCATGCTCGCCAGTGGGACAAGGTCGGTCTTGTGTGGCTTTGGCTACCTTAACCACACAATTGATCTCTAACAGGCTCTCAACCCCAGCCACAGGACCGAAGTCCACATGCCGCAAGCTGCATACGATTCATTCAGCATCTCTTCAAAAGCTGCATGCTCTGTCTCCGGTGCGTAGAACCTGACACAAGAAGCATTCAGCACAATGGCAGCATATCGCAGCATGCCGCCTGCAGGCAAAAGTGTGCTAGCAGGATCACTTTCGGCATTCTCGCGCAGCACAGCTAGCTCGCAGAGAGGGTCGGAGCAGAACGACACAGTACAGAATCATTTGCGGAGATGCAGCACATTAACTTCTGGAGAAATTCAGTGTCGGCTGGGTGGTTGACAATGCCACAAAAGTCTCTTAGACGGCGCAACCGAAAATAGCCACCAAATCGCTGGCATGTGCGAGCGCGGACAAACAAGTAGCTGAGGGTAAAGATCGTCAACACTGCAGCCCGTGCATGGGCTTCAACCTGGTACTCCTGGTGATGTGTGGTGAAGCAAGCACCTTGCGCTTTCTGAGGCGTTCCCCTTACAATGCGTATGACATGGGGCCCAGCGCGGCGGGACCAACTGTTGCGGCAAAGAGGACGGACAAGAAGGACGCACTGTTTTCGCCCAAACGAACGAGTCTTGTGCAACTTTCGCCAGTTGCGCGCGTTCCTGTTACAATGCACAGTCGCAGCGTTGGGTGAAGTTGGTTCAGCTGAAGATCTGCAGTAGCTGGATAAAGCTGGGGCACATATCATCAAAGCGAGAATTTGCATGGTCTGCGGTCCCCTTGGAGTGATACCTGAAGTAGCATGCCATGCGAACCCTACAGATGTGCCAATGGAATATGCTCTCATGTGGCAGTACGTCTGGTCAGGGTGCCAGTACTCCGGAAGAGCATCGTCGCCGGAAGCGGACACTTCGCTTCTCTGGCTTATCCTAGGAACATCTCCTTTTGGCGCATCGTCCTCTGGCGAGCGTGAGCTGGTTGTCTTCACCTGGGTTTCACTTAGGCTGGCTGCGAAAACTGCAGGAAGCAAGCTTTTCGTGCACTGGGCAGCAGGCCGGCTCCGGAGCAGCGTGGATGACTTTGGGTGCTGTGGGAGTCTTACTTGCTCCGGAACCCATGGCCAGTAGCTCATCATGGTCACCGGGGCTACCCTGATTGAGCACAATGCATTTGGAAACAGAATGGGGTGGTAGTGCTTGAGTGTCATGCCACAGCCGTGTGGACTATTTGGTGCACCAGAACGAGGTAAGGAACTTCGCCGTCTTGAATGTACATGCTTGAATGTTACAGTGTTCAGCAGCAATTTTTTTGCCTTACTTTTGTGAGGCGAGATGTTGCTTACTCACGCTGGACTTTGCCGCTCGCGCCACAACCTCAACCACGAGCACGGTACTGCGCTAGTAGCAGATTAAAACGGACTGCAGTGTCCGAACCGCAACATGTCCTGCCGAGGGTGTAAACATCTCGATGGATTTCCATCCGGCATATCATCCGCAGGCATCTTCCGGTCATTCTGCGACGGCGCAGCACAGCATGCCTGGTGGGAAGAGAACAGCAGAAAAGAGACGGGCTGGCGATACTTCCTGCATGACGACGCAGGCAACAGGCTTGGCCTTTCTCCCCTGGCTCCTCAGTCGGGTCGTCCACAGCCAGTCGCGGCTCGTCGCCATCCTTGCCTCTCCGGGACATCCGGCACTCTTTCGGTTGCATTGGTTACTGTCATTTACATTATCGCCGGTGCGGTCTCCTGGGGCCACTCCCAAACTTCCCATGCCCGCCTTTTTCAACCCTCGCCTTGAGTCGACTTTAACCCTCTCTCTCTCTCTCTGTCTGCCGCGCCCAAGGGAGTGTGCCTTTCGGTGATCTGTCCATGCTTTCAATCATCTTTTCGACCTCCTGCAGGTCAATCCCACATGGGATGGATCCGACAGCAAGGTGTACGCCATGATGAACAAAGAACATCGCAAAACAAATGTGATGCTGTGCATGTAATCGATGTCAACTAGCTCTCCAAGTCAGGAGGCAAGCAAGACTCGGTGCTACCATGTAGGTCGAGCCGGGCCGGGTTGCTCCTCTTCATCGTTGTAGCTGAGGCACAAGTGGTATTCGGGGTAAACAGCACCTGAGATGCTTCTGAGGTTCATGCCAGTTCACGTGCAAGCCAGCACTATCACGGCTAGGGGCTGCCGTCTTTGACGAGTACTTCTCTGCGTCCATTGGCATCGGTCTGACACGTCATAAAGACTTGAGTAGCTCCGGTAAAATATCGCCCTGCTCATACCTCGATGATCATGAAGTCGGTGTTGTCGTCAGCAACATCAACGCCGGGCAGCCCGCACATGACGCGGCACAGCACCGCCGCTTTCATGCCGTCCTGATGCAGCGGAGGTATCTGGCTAGGGCAGGTGAGGAATCTCCCATGCATGCATATGCATGCCAGGTTGCCTCAGCCTTCGTCTGCTTGAGCGCGGTCTGCAAGCTTTCGTAGAATCGTGTCCCTGGAAGTGTCGCATCCTTCTTCACATGGCCCTGGCTCAGTTCCTTGGGTCGTGTAAGTAGTGAAGGGGACACGTAGGAGGAGACAATGTCTGCCATGCTTCCGAGGCGGTTGACCGCGTGCCTGAGGCGAGGCAGCTGCCCATCGAAAATTCCCCTAAACTTCTTGGGCCCGCGCAAGCATACCACAAGAAGCCTTCATGCAAACGCCTGTCCAGTTCATCCACCTGTTGCTGCAATGAAGGCAGACTTCAATTGCCGGTGATGTCACGCTGTGCCAGGCCACCGGCAAGCGTCTACCGGCTGCAAGACCCAAGTCGTCCAAGTCTAACCCAAACTCGTTGTGCGAAAACCTGTGGGTGCATCTTGTCGCTTTGCTCTCGACCCAAGGACAGGTCTGGACAACAGTGGCCTGCATTTGTCGCCGGACTTACAGCCCCGCGGGGTCTTAAAAAACTTGCATGGCCGCTTCATCAGCGCACGTAGGTCTTTCCTTTCAGGCAACATCTCAACACAGGAAGGCTCTAACCCAGGCAGCCGCTTTGAACAAAGGCTCTCCACCAAAGTGAGCCGTAAGGGATCTCCACTTCGGTCATCTATCCGACTGCGCAGAGCCGCCTTGAATTGCACCTGGTTAACAGGCTGCAACTGTTCGCTTTCAACCTTATGGAGCACCATCATGAAGCGGCCAATCCAAGCAGAGATGCATAGCGCTCCCATATCTTGGAGTCTTCCAACCGTGTTGCTTGCAGGATGGACCGTGCTGGCACGAGCTGTGCTTGGTTGACCAACTTAGCATTCGATGCAACTCCGCAGCCTACACCCTTTCAGCAGCGGATGCCAAGTGCCACACGCACTGCATCCATGTAGTGGCCGGACCTGCAGTGGAGGCCAGAAGTTTTTATACGCCAAGCAGTCTACGGCTTCTTATCTCCTGCAAGGGTGCGCGCCTTTCAAATCAACCTCCTCCCGAAAGCCGGCAGATAAGTCGGTCGCGACATTCCTCGAGGCTACACAACCCTTCGACTCAAGTAGCTGAGATTTGTACACTTTTCGCTGCGGGCTGCTTCAAGAGGTCCTCCAGTGAAGTGGCACTTGCATGAAGAATCGGCGTTTCCGTGGCTTTGTGGTCTCTTCCTCCTCCGGGTCCTGCATCGCTGAAGATGTGCGAAAGGCATCGTCTGTGCTCTGCAGGTCGCTCCATTCCTGCCTTGGCATATTTCCTCTTGTAGAGAACAACATATTCGGGATAGCACTGGTCAGCATCGTAGATCACCAGCTCTCGAAACACACCTGCTCAATCAGATGCTGAGTACAGGTAGCATCACCGCTCCATCTTCAGCGGAAAAAGAATGACAAAAGGAAGAAAATGCAGCTTATTCATCTGCTGAGCTGCGCGTGCCACAGGTGCTGTCGAACTGTCCAGCGCTGACTTTCTCCGCCGCTTTCGCGTCAGATTTGGTACAGTTCAGCTTGCCCATAACAACACGGCAAACCAGGACAGCAAAGACGCCGTCCTAGGAACAAGTGTGCACTGCCCCTGCAAGCCTTGGTCAAGTCAAGCTCCTGCTGCCAAGGAACATAGTAGCCTCCTGGTTCGTCCTTTGCATACTCATCTGCCTGAAAGAGAGAGGGACTGAAGACCAACAATCAAGACTTGCATTCCCTGCCTTGCTGATAGACTCGCCCAGATATGCCCCTCGACCGTACAACGTGCCCGTGCTTGAGCCCGCGAGGTCGATTCTGAACGCCTTCGAGTTGCTCCCACATACAGCCACGCAGTCATGCAAGACTTACTCAGAAACACGATCTCAAGGGTCTTTGCAGCTCAGCAACGTTCTCGGCGATTGCCAAGGCATAGCGCACCTGCGTGCCGTGGAAAGCATAGACCTCGTTGATGGATCCGTCCACCGGAGCAAATGTACCTCGACAGTCCCGAACGAAACTTCCACTCCGTGAACTTAATGTCGGCTGTGTCTGACATTGTGATCCTGAGATCTGCAAGGGCCAAGCTGCCGGTGTACTCGGAGGCCTTGTTCATTGTCTTGACGGGAGGGTCAAACTGTTCGACGCCACCAGGCCGCGAGGCCATGATTGCCTTTTTCTTGTTCTGGTAGCCTTGAATGCACTCCCTTTTTCGCAGCAACACCTGCAGGCCTCTCTGGCCAGAACTGCCAAGTTCCAGCATATCTGCTTCGTGCCAAGGTTCGCTCCCACAGCTCCGAGGACTCGCGCACAGCAGAAGGGCAAGCAATGGCTACATGTTGTGCAATCCGCAGTGCTGGCCCGACACAGTCTGAACATTCGCCTCCACGCGAATGACGCGCTGAACATGGAAAGACACTGGAAGTCCGGGATCTGCTCCGGGCCTCGAGGACTCGAGAGCAGCCCTTAACGTCTGAGCTCTGAGGTGCAGTCGAGGCACTGGTTGCAGGGGCAGCCTCCAGGTGTTTTGCCACAAGTGCCCTTCGGGCATGGGCGGTCCTGCGTCGCTTTTGCGACCTGGGTCAGATCTGCCCCGGAGCATGTTATTTGATGCCGTGCCGTGCCGAGATGCATAGGATTCTTCAAACATCTCTTGGAAGCAGTGATGCTCGGAGTCCGGAGCATAAAACCTTGGCTGGGACGTTCAAGCTTTGGGCGCTGACCTGAAGCTCTCTCCCGTCTCATGTCACCACACCAGAAACCACCGGAATCTGGTGCAACCCGAAGTCTTCTGCCTAGCAAGCTCCGCAATCTTGGCGACAAGTCTAACCCAGCTAATGGACGACAAGTCGGCAATTCTCCAGGAATGTACACTCACAGGCAGGGGAACACATGAGGCCGATGGCAAGCAAAGAGGACGGAATACTTAGTGCTGCTTTGCCAAGATGCATGTCATCAAATCCGGGTGTCTGGTCTGCCGTCTTATTATGGTACCTTGGTTCCAACTGCCCGAAGCCACCCAAGTCCACGGCAACGACAGGCAGAACTTTGCACACCACAGCTCCAAATCAAGCGTTGCAGAAGCTTCTGCATGCATTGGGCTGCCAATAATCGGGGTAGCCATCGTCCCCCGGATTTGATGCGAGGCTAGTCGATGTGGTAGCCGCCGGCTTCGAAGCCTGAAAGGCACAGCAAGGTTTCGAAGCAGCTGGCTGCCACAACGGAACCGCAAATCCGATCCAAGTAGCAGCTTCCACGACAGGGCTTGAGCTGGCGCATCCCATGGATACCACACAACTCGCTTATGCAAACAACAAGACAATGATTCGCCTCCAAGCACTGCTGGTGTGTAAGCCATGCTGTCTGCTGCACGTTTGGGCCCATGCTTGCAGATGAGATGGCTTTGGAATTGGTTTACGCTCGGGACATCGAAAGAAAGCAGTGCCTCAGCTCCTTGAACTTTGAAAGGGCTCTTTTCTTTTCGTGCTGGAGAAGCCAGGAAATGCTTGCCTAGCTCGCAGTTGCCGAGTACGTCAGCCTTTGTGACGCGTTGGCGTGCCTAGTTTGTGGCCTAAAGCGAAGCAAAGAACACTTTGGTACATGCAAAAGTCCTTCCTGTGAAAGGGCCCAGCATGCACTGTTGCAACCCTGGCGCATTTACGCCTAGGTTGCGAATTACAATCTCGGCGATTTAGGGCTTCGTTCTTGTGCCTGGCATAAGGATCATAAGGCATGGACGGGGTCCCAAGAGGAAGTCTCCCGGGCGCAAATCGAGGTCTCCTCTTCAACATCGCTCGCCGAGGCTCCGTGGCTGGCGTGGCTGGCACCGTCATCTGGCCTCGAAAACAGGCTCTGGCAGACCAAACGAAAAGACCCCGCTGAAATTGCGTAGAAGCCTTTATTTTGTTATGTCTTTCGCACAGCCTGCTCTCTTCGCCAGCCTCTGCTGCAGCCTCGGAAAGTCGGACTGGCCCGGGTTTCTGCCGCTCTTTCGCTCAGGCGCAAGCATTGAGAACTGAGAAAATTTCGCCCACCCGAATGTGGCTGGCAGTGCTCTCTTGCTGAGGCCTCAGCGATTTCTTTTTTGGAAAAGACATCTCACGCAGCTTCGCAGTCCGTGGCTCATCGCAACTCCCAGATCCACGGGGCCAAATCTGATTTCTCAGCAGCAAGCCCCTCGTATGCAAATCGCAAGTTGCCTTGCTGTGCGACGTTGCAGCACCAAGAACCGGAGAAGCTTTGGGGCACCTGGGACGCCTGCCACCAAAACTGAGCTTAGGGCCATTTCTTTCTAACGTGGAGTACTGCAGCCTCAACCAATCGAATCTGGCAAAGCGGTACATTGCTCCACTGTCCGACTGCACAAGTCTGGCTGGCATGGCGGACGACGACCCCAAGGCCAGGACACATCGGGCATACACCCTACCTCAAGACATGCTCCAGCGTTAAGCACATGGGCCGTCCTTCCTCTGGTGCTGCGAGGCCATGGCTGTGCCGTCTTGGAGGAACTTGAGGAAACTCTTTTTGGTTAGGATCCCGCGCAGCAGATCCTGCAAGCGAGGCTATGGGAGCGAACCATCCGATGCGCACAAAAATGGGCACGGGCATTCGGAGGCTCCTGCTGGCCCCCGGGAACAGAACCCACAATGAAGATTCTCTGGCAGCCAAGCCTTTCAGATTCAACGCTGTCGCAGCTGAGTCCGGGAAGTATGTGGCCCTCGCTGCTTGAAGACTTGATGTGCTTGAGTCAGCGGGGCGTCGGGCACCATGCGCATGACCTGTGCGAGTGATGAATCCCTCCGAGCGACGCCCTTCCAGGGCCAAACCCAGAGACCGGGGCCGTAGAGTCGATGACGGAAGCCAAATCCTCCAGAGCCACCACCTGTCTTCTGATGCATTTTCTGGATCGTCCCATGAGCTGACTCTGTAAAGGCGCAAAGCTGTGCCTCGTTCTGGCCTCGGACGAGCTCCATTCGCGAGAGCCAGTCCTCCAACCTTTGCGACGGAAGGGCAGTCGCAACAGCATATACACAGCTGTTTCAGATGTGCTGCCTGCAGCCGATCATGCAGAGATCTTGCTTTTGAGCCCTCGACGCTGATCGACGGATGTAGCCAACCTCATCACAGCTGCAAGATAGACGACTTGGCCATGGCTCCGAGCCAGGGAGCTTTGATATCTTCTTGTCTGAGAGGATTGCAAAGCGATCGCCATCAACCACCGGAAAGCCGCGGAACGTGAATGCCCGGACCATTACACGGATGTCCTCACACATTGAGCATTCCGACATGGTACTGCTCAAAAACATGCAGTAAAAAACTTTTTAGAGTTTAAGGCCAGCAGAGCTACAAGGAAGCGGGGGCGAAGCTTCACGTCGAGCTTCACCAAGCCTGGTCAACTGCACGCAATTTAAAAACGTCCCTGAGCTTGTACGGCCTTAATGCACGTAATTGCCTGTCTCCATGATATCACAACAGCGCTCCGTGAAGGTTACATCCAACCTTATCGCCCAGTCACATTCCCGACTGCAAGCTGCAAGCCCGTCGTTCCGCTCGGGCCCAAGCTCTTCATGCAGAAAGGGGTAGCCCTTCAAAACGATCTGCAAGTCGTAAATGCCTGCCAGTGTTTCAAGGGAGGCTCCATCAGACTCGCAGGATCTCGCAGCTCTGCACTTCAGATTTATGTTCTTGGGCGTTTCGCCCATAAGGCGAAAAACCTTAGAGACTGATGGAGGAGAGTAACGAATCTAGGTGTTACGCAGAGTCCTGTCCCGATTCCGGTTCGGGTTAACCTTTGCTGAAGTTGCAATTCGTTGTGGAGCCACTGCCGACGGATGTGTACTTCGTATTGCGAGCCGGCCTGCCTTCGTTCAAAGAGTCGCCAACAGCTTTGGCCAGCAACACAGAAATCATGAAAGGCACCACGTAGTCTAAGCCTGCAGGACCGAAGAGCTGCTAGTTTGAGCGACAACATCACAAGAGCACCTCCGGTCAGCTCCAACATAATCACGACCAGAGATATCGTCCTTGGAAAACAAACCGAATCCCAGCAAATGCCTGCCTGGCGCATCGCAAAGGTAGGCCCGTGGCATGCGGCTAACCCCTCCAAGGACCGAGGCTGCACCCACCATGGAATAGACCTGGAAGGCTGGAAGCCGCGCGGCTCTCAGACCTCTTGGGATCTGAGAAGCGAGCGCCCGGATCGACCTTGTTTGGAAACCTGACGGCGAGGCCCACTTGCGCGCGACGTGTCTGCGCGCATGGATGCGCCCCTAAGAGTCACTGCAAACCGATCGCGGGCGGTCGTTCAGTTTTGAGGCTCTGGCAATCGGGTGCCTGCGTTGAGTGCTTTGAGACCCAACGCAAGGCACCGCCTTGGAGGCGGATGGCGTGGACATCCGTCTGATTATTATGTCAGTCAGATATTAATGATGGGAAAAATTACCATCCGATTGAGATTATGTCTAAAACATGCAATGGTTCGCAGCATTATTGGGCTCGGACCCCAAACATGCGCCGACGAAGAGGGACGGGACAAAAAGTCCAGCTGGGCAGGCCTGGATGGCGTATGGTCAGCAATCTGTCAGAAAAGCGGGTGCAAACGAGGCAACTACCGAGCCAATGGTGAAGACCATCTGGCCTCAGAGTGCTCCCCGCCCATCTCTGCCCCTTTGGAGATCGGAGCTGGGGCCGCAACAGAAGCGGAGCGCAGCTGCCAGGCCGAGGGAGGTAAGCAGGCCGTTGCCCGAGGACTGCCAGTGGCTCTGCCAGTGGCTTACATGATCTTACGTACGTCATGAAAGCGCTGTCCGAGGATGTCCGGGGTCCCGAGCATTGCTGTACCCGTCCTCTGTGCAAAGTCCAAACTCGGCTTGCAACCTCTTCGTGGCATTGGACCGGCACTGCATCACTCCATCGCCCCTTCTCGCCTGCTGCGCACCGTCTCCCCGGGCTCGTCGCTGCACGTGTCAAAAAGAGCATGAATTGTTGGGGCCTTCGAGGGTTTGCAATCACATAACTTGTGTTTCCTATGGTGCCATGCCGGAGTGCCGAGCACGATGCCATGAGGTATCGCGTCAGGCTCAGCGGCCAGGACGAAACAAGCGTTACGAACGCGAGAACGGAGGCCTTCCCAGATCGGCGCAACGAACATGCACTGTTGACAATGCCGATGGCTAGGGATAGCCTTTCTCTTCGGGCTTTCCTGGCCTCTTGCACCGGCCCCAACCATCGTTTGAATGCAGGTTTTGCTTTGAAAGCGCACCACCTGGCATGCGGAAGCTTGCTCGGACGCAGCTCATGCTTGCACGTAGGCTCCCGTTCCACGAAGTTGGACTTGTTCATGCGTCATGTGATTCAAGTAGCACTGAAGCAGGTGAACGCTCCTTGAACAAGTTACCTGAGCGCATGTAGGCAGCTTGGCCTGATGTTCATTGCGTTAAAGAGGGCGCCGACCTCAGGCTTTCACAGAGACCGAGAGAGACAGGGACCCAGAGCAGAGGACAGCGGCAAGGCCACCAGCCACACCGAGCACGGCAAACATGACCTCGAGCGAATCGGCCGCGAAAATAACTCCTTCCTGAAAACTATACCAGCATCTGGGTCTCAGAATCTGGCATAATCGCTCGGATGCAGCGTCATCGTATAACGCCTGCAGCTCAACGATCAGGTGCTTGTACGAGCTTGTTGCAATCCAAGCACCGGAGAAGCCAAGCCGTGGACACACTGTACAATGTCAGATGCCCTGTGCCGGTCAAGTCAGACACGGAAAGGAGAAGAGTCGCCACAACCTTGGGCCAACACAGCAGGCAGTGCACCAGCTGGCAATTGCAAACGTGCTTCGGTGACGTTGCCGCTTCATCTGAGTCCGCCGGCGGATGATACGAATGCCATGAGCAACGTTCTGGAGGGAAAATTGGAGCTGACCTGCGAGGTGCTGGCAATCAAAGTGCAGAAGTATGTTGTCATCTGGCCTTGTAAGACGGAATCACAGTGCAAATTCGCCAGCCAGTGCAACAAGAGGAGCGCAAGCTTTGTTGTAACCCACATGCCACCATTGTCACCATCAAGAAGAACCCATCCTGGTCTACTGCAGCATGAGCGCCCACACGCTCTGAGAGTCGGATTCTCAAAGTGTCCTTGGCCTAAACCTGCTAATAAGTCTCATTCATGTTGCAGCGACAGTTGCGAGCACGACACCTGCTTTCCAGGACGTGCATGGTGCTGTTCCACAGCACATGGCAAACGAGACAAGCCTTTGACTTGTACTGTCTGCGAGTGGGGGGTTCAAAAGCATTGCGCGTGCAGGTAAAAAGTTGCGGCACAAGTACAGGCATTGCTCTTGTGATGTCGCTGTAGGAATGAGGCAGCCAACTTCCTTTGGAAGCTTGTCTGCCATTGTCAGCGTCCCATGCCTGTTTCCTCTATTTCTGGATACAAGCAGGATGCGGACATCTGCTTGTCAGGGTCATGGCTTGCGATGTAAGCGATTCTGTCCTTCTTGCTATCTGAAATGGAGTGTACAAGTCTTCTTTGCTCACGAGGAGAGGCATGGAAACAGGCTGCGGAACCCAAAAGCGCTGTCGGTACTCGTTCCGGGGTGTAGGATTTTGCATAGTGGCCAGAGTTGTGTTGATGGAATTTCATAAAGAAAACAACTTGAACGTATTACATGGTAGGTCATGGCTACGGGGGCACTAGGAAACGATTCGGCTGGCGGCCGGCACCAATCGATTCAACGAAAGATTTCTTGGCAGTACCGATATTTCGGCCGTTCACTGCACAGGGCATGTCTTGCAGGTCCTGCAAGGTGTGCAGGGTACCTGGCAGCCTTCCAAGGAGATGTTGGGCACTGCCTTGGCTCGTTTGTGTGACTCTGCACAGGCCCTGAATCCACCTTCAAATCAAGAAGCACCCAAAGTGTCGAGAACCGGGAACTCATCGGTGATGTCCTGCAAAGGCCCAAGTCTCCACAGCTCAAGTGACGGCATGCGGTGTTAGAAAGACTGCAACCCCGAGTGCCAGTGTCACCTGCAGAGACGAGTGGTCCGCCACTCCCACGGGCAACAGTGAGGCCAGGAGCTCCGAGATGAATGTCGCCACATCTGCTCCTCAGGCTGCGAACGATTCAGCCGGATTTGCCGCATCCGTGCCGCATCTGCCCCCTTCACAGCTGATGCCGGTCTCTCAAAACGACTGCGCAGTGTGACGTTGGATTTGCCTAAACTTGAAATGTCTGAGCCTCACTGCCAAGATGCCTTCCAAATGCCAAGACCACTTGCTGGAAGGGATGAACTCGAGCCGCGAACCAGGCATGATCTGCTGCAGCCTCTGCATGGCCTCCCCCACCACCACCAAGGGGGCTTGATCGCTGGCGGCCAGCACGACAGGCGGAGACTGCAACGGCCATTCTTGCATCGAAGAAAACGTCGGCGTGAGCTTGGCAAAATTCCAGGAAGGCTGTAAACGTGCCAGATCCCAGAAGTTGTCAGATGCACTGTCCAGGGCGGTCTGGTAGCCAGCCTTTATCTGCTCCATGCCTTCTGCGCCACCAGTGGGATAGGTAAAGTCGGACAGTAAAGGAAGGATTTTGTCATAGTCACGACTGCCGTATGTCTCGCCTAGAAATGCCATCCTCTTCTTGATTTTCTGTGCCAGCTCGGTTTCGTCGAAGTCAGGTGCCTTGAACAAATGCACATTGATGATCAGGGCACCTTGCAAAAACGGCCGAAGCTCCCATGTCAGGAAAGTGCCAGGGCCGAATGAGCTGTCGACTAGTACGAAGCGGTCACCCAGCTGTGGCAGCAATGCGTGGACAACAGCAAGCAAATCATCCTGGAAGATGCGCGGATTGTCCTCCTGCAGCAACTCGGGCTTCACGGTGTCCTCGTTAATGGCGAGGACCTTAAAGCCTTCAGCACATGCCCAGCTCTCCACGACGGGCTCCTGCAAGGACCAAGGAATAAAGCGTGGGATGCCGATGTAAAGCAACGTCGCAACGGGCTTCCACAGGGGCCGAATCAAGCGTACAGGGCGTGTCTCATCACCCAAATCCACTTCAATAACCGTGTTACTGACGGCAAATCTTCCATGTCGGCGAAAGCCTCAAGCTGCACCACGACATCAGCATGTGTGGTGGCTGGTAATCAGCGAAAAGCTCTGCCAGACTCCAAGTGAGAGAAATTGGTTGCTCGCGAAGGCTTGTTAGGCTGAGACAAAACAAAAAACATATTGAGCAGTAGAAAGAGTTTGAGATAGATAAACACACGGAAACAATAGCACAAACTCAAACGCTTGGCAAGAGTAAATTAAACAGAGTGCAACTGGTGTCTGGTCAGAGTCTTGCAGATTTGCTTCCAAGCGTCTTACCTCCGCCTTCGATTTTTCGATAAGATCGGGGTACTCGGCTTTCTTCCTCGGGTGGTGTTGCAGCAGGCGGACATGCAATCAGCTTTTGCAAGTGGGGCATGTAGCCCCCAGAGTTTGTGCTTCTCAAGCGATTCGAAAAACAGGAGCATGCATGGCTTTCTTGCGGTGGGCCACGCTGCAATCAAATCCATCATCGGCTGGTAGGGCCCTCCATTTACGGCAACCAGGGCCCAGGACTCCATTCGGTTCAAGACGCTCAGGCCAGCCTCAGTCCAGTTTGCTTGCCGAATCCTTCATCTCCTGATAAGTTGAGAGCTCACCAAGAAAATGCAACACCTGCTGCGCTACATCACATTTGTTCAACGTACTGGTGGATTGCTTCATCTGCAGACTCGACTTCCGAGGCTGCTTGAACCTCTGCCAAGTCGATCCAAGCGGCCCGATTCCTCGATTCAACATCTCGAAAGCATGCCCACCAAACGCACACAAACACACCCGCCGCGCATGGCTGTGTTCAGCATGTTCCTGCGGGCAGCCCTGTCATGGAAAAAACTCTGCAATCTTGTGCTTAGGCACTTTCTTCGCAGGTGCTTGGCATCGTCTGCGAGGAGTTGCAGCAATCTCACGGTGATCTCGTCAGCGTACAGCGGAATGACATGAGCCGGGGTGTTGCCAAGCCGATCTCGTGCTCCTGAAACGTACACAGCAAGACACGGTGAAAGCTCGGTCAGACCTGAGACGCTGACACTTACTTGCGATATGAAGGATTTGCAGGGAGCAAAACCTGGCTGCAAGCTGCAGGTCTCGTCCTCGCTTGGCGGCACTATCGAGAAGTAGCTGCACCACTTCAACGTTTCGAAACCTGCCGTTGTTTCCAGACAGCTTGTCCCAAACACGTGATGCACACAGGCAGTGGAACCGGAAGGCCCTCATTGCCTGGAGGCATTGTGAAGTGGAGTATAACCCCTCCCATCTTGAATACTGAGGTCAGCTTGCCTTTGCCGCATGGTGATTTTCCAAGCATCTGTTCAAGAAGCATCACTGGCCAACTTGCATCACCGAGTGGCTCAGCTAACAAGGCCGCGCAGTCCTCGACAGATAGGTTGCGGACGGTCATTGCGAGGGCCAGTGAGACGCGCTGTCTCAACTGGGTCAGCAAGGAAAAAACCAAATCCACGTCCTCAGATCATGTGTGTGTCAAATGCAGCTCCGCATCCAGCACTATTTGCCCATCGCACGAACAATCTTGGGCACTCTCGGATGTGGAATATACAGGATCTCGGGCACCGAAGCTACGGCGATGGATGTCCACAGGTATGCTTGGCAACCTGCTCGACCGTTGATCTCGTAGCATTGCTACATGCGAAAGCAAGACACAAGAGCCCATTGCAAGCGAACTCTCGCTTGGTATCGACAGCACGCAACAAGGGAAGATGAAAAAAGGAGGCTCGTACGAGTTGCACGACAATCTCAAACATATTACACCATGTTATGCAGACGTCTGCCGTGCTATACATGCGTAACACTACATACATCCTGCCATCCGTGCATGCATACATACATACATGCATGCATGCATACATGCACACGTACATGCACACGCCCTTCCGTCAGTCTTGGACTTCAAAACGGCTTGTCATGGCAAGCCAATATCCGGCTAGCGTGCACGACGACACCATATATTTCCTACTCGAGAAGATCACCGCCAGAAACTCTGGAAAATGAACAAGTTCTCTGCATGACATTTGTGCAGCGACCCAGCGCCTGAAACTCAAATTTCGGAAGACCTAACCCAGAGATTTTTGCCAGGATGCCGTCGCCGTGTTTTTGGTTGATGCCTTTTTCTTATCCAAGGATGTGGCAGAAAAGGTCTTCTGCTTGATCTCCTCGATGTAATCTTCGAACTGCGCCTCAGACAAGAGATCGACCGCAATCGTGATGGAGCTGACTGTTTATTGCTGCTTGCAGCACAAGGCTCCTGCAAGGCCTTGTTGCTTTGCGCCGCACACTGGCGCAACTTCTGTGCCCTAGCTAGGATCGACCTGAGCTTCTCAATGAGGCTCAACTATGGAGGCCCCCGCGAAGTGAAAGGGCTCCTGAATGCTACTTGCAATCCAAATCACTCCTTCAAGTCCGGCGCATTTGCATAGACGGTACGAGCCTCGGCTGACATGCTCTAAGGAGTTCGAGGGCTGCAGACACTGCAACACCCTGTGGTCCGAGGCTGCTGCCGCATATTGCTCATCTGTCAGGGCCACACGGATTGTGGAAACGAGTCGCTCGAAGTAAATCCAACCTCTCAGAGTTAAGAAGACAAGGACGAGATTGGACGGTCGAATCGAGCAGTCTGCTGCCTCGTTCGCCTGCCGGGACTGCATTGCGCTTCCCCATCGGGGATGGCTGCACGATGAACCTCAGTGAACGTCTGGGACAAGGTCCAAATTCCTTTTTGTATGCCGGCTTCGGCGCTTCTCAAGGTCTTGTCAAGCTGCACTGGGTCTGTCTCGGCCTCTGCTTCCGACTTCGGTCTCGACTTGTGGAGCCGATGGAGTCTGCACGGCAAGCAGCCGCCTGTGAGCTTGATGCAGCTTGATGATGCAAATTCGGCAACAACTCCCCGCATCCGGCTGCGACCGTTCCTTCTTTCCCTTTCTTCAACTTGTAGACATCGTCGATGCTCTTGATGTCGCCAAGGGAGGGGTCGCTGCGAATGGTGAAGACTGGCAATTCTGCCACGCTGCCATCCTGTCGTCTGCATGCAAACCCTCCTCATCTTGGGTCAACCATACTTCGCAATGCATTTGTTCATGGAAGGCTGGTGGATCAGTAGTGAATGTGTGGTGCATGTGTCCTAGATGCTGAAACATTCACCGTAAAGCAAAGATGGCGTCTCGGTATCTGGACAGCAGCGCATCCACTCAAGATCTGCGGCATGTTCAGCCATGCCGCGTTGGCCGGGTATTCGTCGTACATCATCACGGCCGACCCATGCTGCTTCAGCTTCATGCGGTTCAGCTCCGACATGCTGACCTGCAGCGTCGATTTTACGAAACAACAAATCCGAACCTGTGATTTTGCTCTCGGAGAACCGCATACGAAATCATATTTCGGTCGACTATGAAAAGCTGAAGGTGAAGCGAACCGATGGAACTATGAGGCCACATAGGCTACCCAGCTGCCTTTCGTGTCTGCCCCTCGCACTCCAGTTCTGGCCAATTCCCTTCCACATGCAGCACTGCATCGGCTGTGAAGAAGACCTGGAGCACAGTCTGCACTACGACGCAGATGCAAGAACGTGACAATCGCAGCTGCAAGAAGCCTGCCTCTGGCAAGGCATCGATGGCTTTTAGAAAGTCCGCCTGCTCTTGCGGACTTCTCTCAGTTTGTCCTGGTTGGAACGGATTTTGGCTCATGCCTTAGCAAACAAGTGCCGAAGGCCGTAGCCACAAATGGCTCATGCTAGTAACTTTGCTGCAGTCCAGGTGCTCATGAAATCATAAAATAACATCCTTGGAAAGCTGTCATTAAGCTGACACGTCAGGCATGCACTTCCTTGATACCAAAAGATGCGAAAGTGCCAAACGGCTAGACCTGGCCACACCATGCGACATCAGGGACCTGTCACCCGACTTTTTCATTCCAAGCAAAGTGACGCATCGCCTTTGATCTGGTGATCCTTCAGAGCCTGCAGGTGTCAGTTCAGCGCATCCTCCACTGAAGCCTCCATGTCCTCCATAGCAGCTGCAAGCCTCTTCAGTGAGCTGCTTGATGGTTTCAGCTTTGCGTCCTTGGCTGACAGACGCTGACAGCTTGGTTTTGCTTTACGGCTCGGATCGGAGGTCTTGCCTTGGAGCCTTTGCTTGCGATGCAAAGGTGCGGCTAGTGGCTGGTGGCCCTCCAAATGATTCGTCCAGAACCCTGCGGGTCTCGAGTGGGTTACAAAGCCCGTAACGCTTCGACTGGCCTGCTCGAGTGACAAGTCCGTGTCCCCGAGGATAAACTTTCCCGGCATCGAGCACCCAAACAAGCAAGAACCAACTGTGCTGATAATTCGAAGTTTTCGGTGTGCTCAATGGTTGCGTGTTCAGACTGTTCTCACAGTGAGAAGAGCAAAAGCGTGAAAGGGAAATTGTAACAGGTAAGTTGCAGTTTCAGCTCATGGTTTCCGCGCCTGTTCGTTGGTCACTCGTACTCTCGAAGCTGCCACGAAAGCGGTGCTATCGTGCGGTCCGAGTAACCTAGCGGATCCGGATGTAGCTGGTGCGACCAGGCGTGCGAAACCGCGAGCACCAGATCATCACGAGTAGGCGTCTTTCCTCGGCTGCAGGTCAATCACGGAGGACCAAAACTTTCTGTGGCTGACTGCAACGCAGCAACTCTCAGCACCAAGGTGTCGAACCAATTCCTGACCTGAGCATGCAAAAACTCGCCACTGTATGAAGGCAGTCTTGTATCGCGACGACTCACTGGCAGCTGTCTGTCATGTCATCGTGCGTCTCAGCTAGTTCTGGGGACGATGGTTGTGTAGTCAGGTGCTTCGGTTACTCATTAGCCATCTGTGTGAGTTGAATTCACGGTCAAGTGCACTAGATTCTAGAGGTGAGGATGGCCCAGCAAGGGTAGTCTTCAAGTCACCGGGTTCGTGTTTCAACAAGCTAGCGAGCGAGGGAAAGAGTGTGCTTAGTACCTGGTTTCTGGATTTGGTTTCAGCGCAGAACCCAGAAGCATGAAGAAGTATCATGTCTGTGCTGCCAAACTAAGCTTCCACATACAAGCCCCAGGCATCTGGGCCAGGGTGTTGGCAGATCCTTCACCACGTGAACGGGCCTCATCTACTCGACGGCGAGAACTATTGCGGACATGATGGAAGGCAGGTATGCATGGCACTCACCGCATGCCGAGTGGCGTGAAGTTTACTATCGACTCCAAGCCTTCCTTACACAGAACCTCAGGTCATTTTCCGCATGTGTTGACAGCGAGCCCATGACTAACAGAGAACATCAGTCGAGAAACCGTCGCATGCCTCAGATCCTCCGAAGACTGCTGATTCAGGCTTGGCCTTTTGCTTGCCATGGGGGTGAAACAGGCCCTGCATGGGAAAAGCTAAGGTGATGCGCTTCGGAAGTGGTGGTTTTTGCTGCTTTGCATTGTGCCAAGCACCGGAATTTCATGAACTTAAAACTTGTTGCATGTATGCTCCTACCGTGCTGTCAGGCCCACATCGGAGGCTTGAGCCGGAATGTAGCAGTCCGCCAACAGCTACGCGTCCGCAGGTGAGGACACGTCTTGAATGCACTTTGCCCACGAGCCTGGTGTTTGCCCAACTGGGTTCGATGACAGTTGGCTGACTTGCAACGTGCATCTGTAATTTGACGGCTGTTGCTGGTCTTCAGCTCAGTGGCTCAGCCCAGTTCCGAAGAGAAACGCTTGACCTAAGCCTTGACCAGTCAAGAAGCCAAGTTCGCTTTGCTGCTCGGGCAGCACAGGCCCGGTAGCAGACCCTGTTTGCTGCCACGTACTGCTGTACTGCCAGAGGGCCGTATGCGGGTTAGTAGGAACCTGAGCTGGACCCATCATAGTTTGCAAGCAGATGAGGCAAGCACCGCCAGGAAGAGGAAAACTGTGGATCAGAGTTTTTGGCATGTCTCAGGTGCTCCGTGTCGACATGTGTTAGGATGATGGTGAGTTCGTTTCAGTAAGTTTGCTGCCAGCTCCCCGCGATTGGCCCAGGTCGCGCATTCCATGCGGCTCGTGCACGCCAAAATCGGTACGAGCCGAAGACACGTTTCTGAGCCCACTCTCGGAGCTGAATCCAAGCAACAAAGCAAAGGTCCTACGTTGACAAGCCTTGACCCAAATGGCCTCGGCAAGAGTCGCCATTGCAACCGCAGCCCCGTGCCCGATACATGGAAGCGTACCTCCTCAAGGCTGAAAAGCACGCCGCCGACCGGTGTTCCAAAAGCAGAACTGACCTAGGATGAGCGTGGAACAATCTGCAAGCGTCAGGACTCTGAATAGCATGTGAGGTGCTTCCAGAACAGGGTGGGTGAGAGTCCCATCACATCTGCCGTTAGTAAGCCCTCCAATCCCACAAGGCAGCAAGACAACAAAACTATGAGTCCAGTGCCCCCGCAGCCACGGCCGCTGAAAAGAGTTGCTGCCTGACAAATGGTGATGTAAGTGCAGGCTTCAAAACGAATTTATTTACTGTTAGAATTGCGACGACACATAACATGAGCATCTAAAGATAGTAATGTTATGGCTATTGCTCATGTGCGCGCATTGCTCAAGTTTAGCCATCCTCAGTTGGCAGTCAAGTTGGGGCCAGACCGCGAACAAGCTCCACACGGCAATGCGGCAAAGAAGAACATGGATGCACACAGCTCTGGGCGCCTCTTGCCCTCATTCCGGAACTGTGGAAAGAGGCGCGACCTTAAAGGCCCGTAGGCCCGTTTGCCAGCCAAGGTAAGCAACAATTCGAGTAACTCAGTGTGTCTGAGAATCATACAAAATGTTGGCCCAGCAAACTGCCACGTGCACCATCGGGCCTCCGAAGAAAAGTCAGCGGTCGAGATGATTTTTGGCACAAGCAGATCCGTTACACTCAGCTTCGCGCCCTCATGTCCGAGGGACAACCCAGATGCCACCGCCAGAATCAAGCAGGGCACCTGCAGATCGACAAAGCCTCGATTCCTCACACCTCAGCTCGTAGTTCCTGGGACACTGACAGAGGCCTCTTTGCAAAACCTGCTTCTGTTCTAGCAAGTGTACCCGGCCTTGATGAGAAGAGTGCGGAACGTAGCTACCTCGACAATAAGAAGTCGACGCAACATATCACGCCAAAACTACGACTGTAATGGCTCGGGGTCGCTCCGAACTTGGGTCGCCAGCTTTGGATCACTACTTCATGCTCTCCCCCGGGAGCGCGCAGCACGTAACGCCCCATCCCAGATGCTGATTGACTGCTGGGTTCTGAGATTCCTGCATCTGGCAGTACGAAGCCGTTGAGAATCGTCTTCACCTGTAACCCCTTGACTTGCCACGTTCTGCTTGCAATGGCGACAAATGGCTTCCTGCCTCCGGAATGCCAGATCCACTAGCGGCAGGTGCGAAGCGGCTCACAATGAAAGCCTGCCGGAGACGCACTCTCGCACTCAGAACCTCTTGGCCTCTTGATTGTTGAACCCAGCAAACAAAGGGCTCGGCAGATGCCGCTGCCATCCAGGTGCCTCGGCGCTCTTGCAGCCTCTACATCTGCATTCTTTTAATAAGCAGCCATCCTATCAAGGCTAGTGCCCAAACAGACGGAGGCGCTGAATCCAATAATATTGGCACCCCAGGAGGCCTGAACTGCAGATGGCCAATGCAGCTCCACCTTCGTTTGCCATCAGTACAGCAAGCAGCAATGAGATTCTGGCCCACTGCCCCTTTGGGCAATGCTCTTCACTCCTGCCGTCGAAAGAATGAGCGGAGGTTGCTGCAGTGGCGAAGACCCAGTTTCAGGAACCTGTAATGCGAACATGCAGAGGCACCTCAAGGGTTCGGCACTGCAGAAGCCAAACCGAAACGAGGACAGGGCTCCGACCTTTTCAAGCAGTATATGAACAAGGGAGATCCAATTTGAGCAGTTTTTCGCAACAGAGGTTTCTACAGAGATTTCGATGACGCCGTAAGTCACAAAGCACAGGGCTCCGACACCTCGACAAAGCAATAGGGCAAGTTCTGCTGAATGCTTTTCAGGCGTTGCGCCACTTAGGCTGCATAGGGATGCTGCTCGCTGCGAGGAGCCAGTTCTGAATGGCCTGAGAAGTTGAGGGATGAAATGGAAGCCTTCACATGTTGCCTATGTATAGGAAGCCTCCATCAAAGAACACTTTGTCTGGCAATGGGTGAGCTTCAGGGCGGCACATGGGTGATCCATGCAATGGGCTTAAGTAGGGGCCCTGCCCAGCACCAACTTAAACAACAACCATGTGCCTGACAGGCTCGAGGATGCAGCATGGCAGCTGCAGTTCGCGTGGACATTTCGACAAGCGGAACGGCCGGAACCTGCTGCTGTGCAATGAGATTCCGCTCTTCCTCATGCAGCTCGACCTTCTTCGAAAAAAGCGTGCGCAAACAGTGTGTGCGGATGTGCAGTCCGGTGGCACGGCAGACTGTTGAGAGCCTTGGGCGCGGGCGGTCCGAACTGTCTCCCAAGAAGGCTGCAGCTGTTGCCGCCTCCACCTGCCATCATCTCTCTCGATGTTGAACCAGGATGTATCAGACCCAAGAGAATCAACGACTGGCGCATGACGGCGTCTGCAGGCTCTTCACCAATCGCTTCCGCCATACTTTGGAGCTCCTGCGACAACCTTATAGTCTGCCAGCATTCGCCGAAACTTAACTTTCGCGAAAAGCAGGCTTGGAAAGGGCCCAGACGGTCGGTGGCCGCAGCTGAAGTGCCCAAGATGGAATCCTGAGTCGTGAACACAGTTCAGTTATAGGCGAGAGCTGTGACAGGTAAAGGACCAGAGCCTTGGTGAAATGCTCATGCTCGCCTGCAGTCAGAAGGCAGGCGCAATCAACACCGATGCACATTGACTGGGCAGCCCAACTGCTCTTTCCCAGCTTGGTTGGCGTGAACCTGTGCAGTCGCAAGGCTTTGCACATCAGGTTCGCTTCGACCACTGACGCAAGTGAATAGGCAAAAGGCGGATGCAGTGACAGGGCGCCAGGGCTCACCTGAATCCAGTCGAATGTGAAATAAAGCCACCCACAAGGACAAGGACGTGACCAGTCTACATGGTGTGCCTCTGGGCTTACATCCGGTGAGCTTTCGGGGCCAGCCATCGAAGGCCGGTCAGCATAGGTTTTTGTTTGAGCTTTCCCGTTTCGGAGATGTCTATGTCCGTGAGTCAAGCAGCTTAGCACAATTACCAAAAACTCCGGCGCGATGTTACCTACGGCACTTGCAGACTCTACGCCTCTACATCCTTTCGCGAACATTGCAGGATTCGCCTACTCAGCAGCTGCGACATGTTAGTGGCTTCGAGCCAGCGTGCAAGGCATCCACAGCTTCTGCGCCAGCTAGATGGTATACGGCAAGATCTAACTGCTATGCAGCTTTCGGCCAGTCTTTTGCAGATGTGCCTTCTCAGCTACAGCACATCATTGCGATTGCACGAGTGCTGCTTCAGCTCGGAATCTGAAGGGGTTCCAGTCGCGACAACTATCTCACTTTATGCAGTCTCGGGTGAAGCTTGATGCGCCTCCTGCGTGTGTGTACATCAAGACAGTACTTGCGGAAATCATCGAATGCAGGCAAGAAGGTTTACTGCATTCTTGCCTGTGCTCGCTTGCGCATCAACAGGCTGATCAAGTCCGCCATTGGCTCCAGCCTATGCCAGTTGAAGCTTTCTCGTGAATCACCCGAACCAGCCGAGGCTCGGACTCCGAGTCTTCTACCAAGTCAAACTCCTTTACGAAGTACACGAAATGCTTGAAGGAGTGGTTCCTGGGTGCGATGTCGGCAAAGCACAAGGTGTATCAAGCATGCAAGGTAACAAATGCCGACGGCCCGAGGCAATGGCAAGTGAGCATCAGCGTCGCACTCAGCCAGCTCCTGGGTCTTCTTGCTTTCTGCGCAAAATATTGACCGCCTGCTGCAGCCCCAGCCGCCTTGAAGTGGTGGTGGAAAATATGTGCGTAGATTCGGAAAAGGCGCTTGTACATCACTTTGATCCCCTGCGCACGCTGCTCATGCCAGCTGCAATGTTTGCTTGACGGAAGCACCTGCCTTCTTGAAGTGGGGTGGGAACGGTTGCCCGGGCTTGACAGGCAGAAATGTCCTGGTGAAAACGTAGTTGAAGGTAATCATGTAAAGCTTTGGCTTGAATCCGTACTGACATGCTTTCGACGGAAGGAATCCCAGTAAGACCGTGCTCCACTAGCCACCCAGGAAAGGGCATGGCTTCAAAACTCAAACCATTGGTCTGTCATCTTGTTCTTGTTTCGGTGAATGCTTCTACAACACAGCGTCTGCACTCATCGGTGGCATGATACCGTCTGACGTACCGTACCATGTCGAACGTGGACCCTGTGTGACGACAGGGGATTCGGAGTTCGAAGCACCGAGGCCCGGTTCTGTGCAGTCCCCAGCCAACCCCTTCAACTGATAGCTCTACGCTACAGCCCGCTGCAATGGATCCAGACAAACATGCAACCTGAAACGCACAGGTGCGTTGCACAAACTGAGGTCTTCGCTCGTCTGCCAGCTGGGACTCGACCTCAACATCTTCGCACAACAGCTGGCCATGAGACATGTGGGACTCAGATTAGCAAAACTTTTGGTGTCTGGTGCTGCTGAGCTTGCCACCCACACCAACAACTTCTCTATATACTTTGGCGCTGACAGCTGCTGGGGCGTCTGGCAGGCAATCATGTGTGACACGTTGTGCACACATCTTGGCAGCACCTTGACTTTGTCACCATCTGCCCACTGCCACGCATAACTGCCGGCACTCATTGTTGGACATGTCGTCTCGGTGCAGATATCCTGGCAACAGACTGGGACGCAAAGATTTTTGATGCCAGCAAGAGCAGCCACCCGATTCGTATGTAACTGCCGCCGGCGGGGCACTTACAGCACCAGCCAAGAGGTTCAACCTTGACAGCAGGTCAACATCCACTCACGTATGGCAACTTTTTGGCTACAACGTGCAGCATACACTTGGTGCCAAACTCATTGAAGAGATCGACAATGTTCACGGCCTCGAATTTACGCGGCAGCAATCTCTCCTAGTGAAAGCCCACTGGCCCGGGAGATGAGACAGGCGCTAACCATTCTTCCTCGCAGCAACCACTTGGAAGACGCACCTGTTCCGAACCGTGCCAACGGCAAACTTCTAACTTGCGGAGGGTGATTGGCCCTTTACCCGAACCAACAACACCCACAGCAACACACCCACAGGACCCAGCTGAACATCTTCACTTTTGCCACCTTCCACACTGGCTGTTGTGCTGTGTCAGAGGAACACAAAGCTGGAGAACGGGTTGCAGTTGGGGCGGAATGCGTGGTTTCCGCGGCTAACAAATGAAAAGGGCAAAATTGAACACTCTTGAAGCGGGATGCCACGGATCTTCGTCACATGCGGAGGACGCCCCACAGCCGGTGTCCTGAGGCCGTACTGGTGGGGGAGACACGAGAAGCCATTTTGGCTCAAGCCATTTTGGCTCAAGGGCTTGGCTCGACTCTGTGCTTCCTT
>CAJNDV010005614.1:0-47027 GCA_905221635.1 Symbiodinium sp. CCMP2456 | reverse complement strand
GCCACCACGTTTCTTGAACTCCCACTGCAGACCGAGCCTTGTGCTGCTGGCCCGCCACCAGCTCTGCACGAGCTCCTTGCCGACGCTCGCTGGCAGGAGGCTCCTGAGCCCAGCCGCCTGCCTGCCCGTGCGTAGACGTCCCGCCGCCGCCGTAGTCTGCAGTTGCACAGGGACCTGGACCCCCCTTCACTTGCAGTTGCAAAAAGGTGTGAGAAAAAAAAAGAGACACGACTGTTCGAGCTGTGGCGCGAAAGCTTGTGCAAGGGTTCACGGCCCACCAGCCAACACAAAGCATCCCTAAATATTTCCAAAAACTTGTGCGCCTTCGCCACAGCCCGGCGGCTTCTGCAAAACATGAAGGGGAAAGCTGGGCTCGTGGTCCAAGCAGGTGCGCCGGTGCTAATTGCATGGTGGCTCCCGAAAATCCTGCCGCCGCCCCACGGCGTGCAGACCGCAATCAAATGAGGAAGCTAGAAGCTTGCAGTGGGCACGGGCAAAGCAAGGCGGAGTGTGTCTTGCAGGAAAGCTCGGCGATGGTGGCGTCGGATCCTGCGGTCTGCGCGTTTTCCCCGCGGCGTCCGGGGCAAAAAGGAACTTTTTTTCTGTAAGAGTTTCAAGTCTCCAGCAATGCAACTAATGCACTGATCTGGGACGAGCTTTACACCAAACGTAGTATCGGCATGGCGGACACCGCGACAGGCAGTGCCGGCGCGTGTGGCGGGCACTGCGGGCAGACGAGCTAGGGCCAGTCAGAGGCCAAACACCAGGCGTCGGAGGGTCGTAGGGGCTTGGGGAGCAGGGGGGGGGCTTAGGGGGCGGAGGGGCTGCAGTGAGGCGAGTGGCGCAGCGGCTCAAGGCTCAGCGAAGGGGAATCCCTCGCGCTTTCGGGCAAACGGCGGAGGACTGCCCATTCATTTCCCTCTGGAGGTTGGCGGCAAGGCTTTGCAAGAGGCGGTCGGTCTCGGCAGCTAGAGTGTGCTGAGAGGATGCCACCGAGGGTACACCACATGGTAGCAGCCGTGGGGCCCCACCCACCGCTGCACGCCTCAGCGACGAGGGGGAAGAAATGTAGGCCTTCGCGCAACAGTGGTGTTCCGTGTGCTGGTGGTTGCGTTTCCGGGCTTCTGGACCGGGCAGACTCAGCCTGCGTGACGCCAGCCCGGACGCCCGACGTAACGGCAAGGTCCAGTGCAGCAGGCCCCTGCAAACCC
Source organism: Symbiodinium sp. CCMP2456 (assembly GCA_905221635.1). Taxonomy (NCBI): domain Eukaryota; class Dinophyceae; order Suessiales; family Symbiodiniaceae; genus Symbiodinium; species Symbiodinium sp. CCMP2456. The sequence continues at coordinate 45,816 of CAJNDV010005614.1, read as the reverse complement.
CGCTGCGCCACCCAGACGTCTGCGGGTCTGCGGAAACCAGCCCCGCGGCCAGCGTCGGCTCCGTCGTCCGCGTTTCCAGCGCCGGAGCTCCGTTTGTGGCGATGCGCAGTCGGAGATCAGTTGCGGACCCATCCACTCCGCGCTCGTGCAGAGCACGTTTTCTAGCTCAGCAGGCCAAAAGCCCCGAGCGTGCGTAGGCCCCGCGCTGGTCCACGCTCTGGCCACATACCTGGGCCCGGGCAATATTTGTTTCCCACACGCCTTCTTCCGGCCGCCGGAAGTCTCGAAGCAATTACCGTATCCTACAAAGACGCTTTTACCGCGGCTTCAGCGCGGCCCCTGGCACGCACCGGCGAGTGCCATGGGAGCTCCAGCAGCGACGCCGCGATGGCATGCTATCCAGCCACAGCTACTAGCCCCGACCAATGGGCTACCCCAGCCGCTCGGGTGGGTCTGGTGGCGTGTAATAGCTCGACCGGGATGCACGTCTGCGCAAGGCTGGGCGCGCTCCTGCCGCTTGACGGGGCTGACGAAGGTGGCGTCAACCGCTTGCTGCGAGCCATGCCGCATGGAGAGCCCGTTCGCGACGACTTCGATGTGGCGGTCATCGCAAACCGGAAGATCGATGTTCATGTCCGCGAAGCGAACGTTGTGGGCCACCCGCGCCCTGGCTTCTTGGCACGCCCTCGCCACCGCCCGCTCGAGAGGGAGGGTCCGAGATGCAAAAACACCGCAAGGTCGCCGAGTGGGTCGAATCAATGCGTCCGCGGAAAGCGCACGAGCGCGGAGCGACAAGCAGCGGCAAGCAGCAGCAAATTGGAAAACCGTGGCCTGCGTCAGCAGCAGTGCTCGAGATGCGGCATCAGTGTGAGGAACATGCATCTCAAGCGCCCATTTGTCACTGGCGGGGGTCGATCGATGCTGCCAGCCTCGCAGAAAATCACAAGATTTGCGGCCGCCAGCAGCGCCCGTGCTCCAACGGTTTGCAAGCAGTCCGCCCATGCAGAGGACGCCCCGTAGGCGGCGGGGGTGGCAGCGACTGCCGTGCGTACTTTGGGAGCACCAAATCGCATGGGGAGATGCGCGAGGCGCTGTACGTGAGGGCTCAAGCGGCGGGCGTAGTGAGCCTCGAGACGGGCATGCTCGGACGGCAGCATCATGCTCGCGCACAAACGCTGCCGTCGCTCCAGGTGGGAGCATCCGAGGCAAGTATTTTGCACGTGGCGAAACATCAAAAAACCAGGAGCCCCGAGCGCTGCCATTCGCCGACGGCAGGCAAACATGTGAGCAGCTGCGATGTGACCCTGGTGTCACCGCTGCGCGCAGACGGGCGCCCCCAACCAGCCTCACCGGATCGGGACGGGGCCGCCATCGATGTGGCGCGGAGGCGCAAACAGTGCCGCTACCCGGAACTTGCCCGACCCGGCCCGCAACGCCTCGTGGTGCTGGCGGCCGCGGTCGAGCTGGGGCCAAGAGGCGCATGACCTCGTCCGACGCCTCGCGCGACAGCGGTCCCTGCGTGCGCCGCGGGCACTGAGAGCTGCTGCCCTCGCGGCATGGGATGGCAGGTGGTGGGGACAGCTGGGCTGCGCTTTGAGGCAGCTCCTCCAGCACGTGGCGGACGAAGTCGTGGTGGCCCGCGGGGCTGGCGTCTTGTCCTCTCGCCACGTGTGGTCACCTAGCTCGGCTATCCAGGAATGGTCGTTCTTGTTGTTGCGCATACACTGTCTTGCACGGCCGTGGCAGCTGCAATGATACAGCTGCGACACACGTCGGTGGAGCTCCAGGAATGGCAACGAGCGCAAGCTGCGTCGCAACGGCGATGAGGCCACTCTGGCGGAGAACCCATGCGGCTTGGGCGGAGTTGCAGACAGCGGCAAGGGCACTGGCTGCACGCGCCCGGGCGAGGAGGCGAACAAAGGCGGAGGCTTCCACAGCCAGATTCAATTTTTTCTCCGCGGACTTTTCCCAGAGGGCGAGCCTTGCGCAAGCTTACTGGACAGTGCTGCATTTGTCCTTTCGTTGCACGCACTTAGCGCGAAGCTTGGCAGTGACTTGGCAGCATTTCCACAGCTGCCCATACAACACCATGCCATGCGTTTCGTGAACGTCGTCAAACGTCGCCGGTCCATCTGCGCCACAGGGTGTCGCAGCTCTGGCTTCCAAGACTTTGCGGTTCTTGGTATGCAAAAGCTTTAGACTGCATCTCTCCCAGGACACGTCAAGCCCCTGCCAAATCCAAGAATGCCCACTCGCAACCTGAGGTCTCTGGATTTGAAGTGGTGAACCATTCTGCGTGCGATTGTGTATGGGGCACCGTGTAGCCTTGTGTGGGTAAGTAAGCCGCTGCCTGTGTTGCAGCCAACAGCGAAGGCAACCGTGAAGGGCGGCGTGCTGGACCACAACATGTAGTGCAAACATGAGGGGGTCGCCTGCTTTGCGCCCTCGGCTTGCAAGACCTGGTGCTCGGTGCCAGCGTCGTCTGTCCAGGTTTTATTGCGAAAACAACGCGTGAAATCCAATCATGATTAGTAGGCTCTCGGACCGTGACTCACGGTCGTTTCCGGACACGTCTCTCGCTGTATTTCGATGTGTGGATTAGCCTGTCTCACGGTGTGACTACAACAAAGTGTCGTGCTCGGACATGCAACTTTCGTATCGGAAAGCATCAAACACGAGCGTTGCTCTTGTGCACCTGAAGTTTAGGTTTCTGCTGAGAATCCCACTCGTAGGCTGCACTACAACGGCAGCGTGCAGCGTGTACCAGCATCGTGTATAGCTCCGCGCCGTCCATCTCCACAAAAGGCTCAAGTGTTTTTCTCCCGTACCTCGTTTGCGCCTGCATGGCTGGGGATCTTGCGGGGCGCTTGAAACTGCGTCAATTAGGTGAGTTGGGTTGGGCCCTTTTTCCCCTTTCGCTAGGAGGTCTTCGGAAGCCAGTTCAGTTTGTTTGGGTGCTTCTGCTCCGCGGATGCGCCGCATGTGTGGGGAGTGCCGCCGGGCTGCAGGGGAAGCACCATGGCTGGAGACGTCGCTGCATATGCCCAACTTTGGATCGGCATGCTGTGGTTGATGTGGTTGCGCATCGTGCTGAAGCCGCGGCTGTGCAATCGCGTCGTCTTTTTGCTCAGTGTCATCCCAGGCTATAAGCTTTACTCCAAACGTTCCTAGTTCACGAGTGTCCGCTTTTGAAATTAAAAGTGAACATTGGCTCGGTGTGGCCATCACCCATTCCTTGATGGACCGGTTTAGGGTTTAGGGTCGCTCGCCACGGGTCTCAAGCCCAGCATGTCTACGTGGCGCTGCTGTGTGGAGCTTTGTTCAGGCCCTGCGCTCCTGCCCCTTGGGCATGCCGTTCCCACTTGTCCCGGCTAAGAGCTGTTGAGCAGTTGCCTGACGACGTGTTTCCGCATCTGCTGTTCTTGCCGCAGCACCCTTGCAATGCTGTAGGCTTACTGTCAGCCCACATACACTTTGGTGGCTGCCGTGTGTCAAGCCCATCATTCATTGTTGGAAGACTTGAATCTGGTGCCCGTTCTGTATATATTTTTTGTTTCACTTGGTATATACTGACCGCGAGACGGTTGTTTCAGGACTCATGCTGCTGATGCGCAGCACCGCTTCCTGCACCACCACGTCCCTTCGTGCGTAAAGCACGCGGTCCAGCCATGGGGCCGCCAGTTGGCTCATGTGGAGCGGCGCCGGCCAAGCTGACCCGAGCGAAATGCTTGTCATGGCCTGTTGCGCCGACACTGCTAGCACGGCCCACCAACGCATGGCCCATGAGATAGGGGAGCAATTGCAGCTGGCGCGGATACGGGCGCAAGGTCTTTTGGTGCACCAGCTTGCCTGGCAGCGCCCAGGGCCCAGCCGCTCCGTACCCTCTGCAGCTGCAGACGTTTTCCGAGTCCGCAGCCTCTTGCGCCTAGTGAAACGGGCGCGAGCTGTGTTCAGCGTAAAGAGTGCTCACGACCCGACCAAGCCGTACGTTCCGCGTTCTGGCAAAAGGCCGGGCTTCGTCGAAACGAGATGGAAAGGACGTCGCTGAGAAGAGACTGGTCGCCGTTGACTCTTGCGGTGCCGGCGAGGGGAAGTCCAAGGAGGCTCGTGCCGAAAGCCCTGGCGGTAGAGAAGGCGAGCAAAGCAGACCATCGGGAGGTGGAGGCAGCTATGGTTGCAGGCCGCAACGGGCGAGGTGCAGGGTGTGTGGACAGCGAGCTGTGCACCACCCCAGAGTGGGAGCCCATTGGCGATGACTTCGATGTGGCGGTCATCGATTTGCTCAGGGTGGATGTTGAGGTCGCAAACCCAGGCAGCAGCTCGGGGCAAGCTGCGCAGGGGCCACCGAGAGGGTCAACGAGACGGCGGCAGCGACAGGCTGCAGCGTCGAGCAGCAAGAGCAAACAACAGGGCCCGGAGAGTCCACAGCAGGGTAGGGCAGTGAGAAGGCTGGAGGCAAACGGCCCAGATTGCAGCAAGGCGAGGGAAGTGGAGTCAAGCGCAGCACGTGGGTGGCCCGCCAAGCGGTCGTCGACAGCACTGGCTCGTCAGGGTCTGCAAGGAGAACGGGGGGCCGCAAGGGAAGCTCGCGGAATGGCGGTCGGAAGCCGTTTCTGAAAGATTTCGGCCGCGTTTTCAATGTCCACGATGCGGCGAGCGCCGCGATGGCAGTCCATCGGCGTGTCAGCGCGGCATCCGCGGCCCCATGTGGTTCGGTCCTGCGCGCGAGCGCGAGCGGTCGGAGCAGCGCCAACGCTTGGCTGTGCAATCGCCGCCAACTTCGAGGCCGAACACGACCATTCCTTTTTCGAAGGATGCCCGGCCCTGCTGGATTTTGGCAACATGCCATGTTTGGAGGCTTGATGCTAGTCACAACCTGCACTCAGAAGGCCCAAAAACCACCGGAGCTCACGCACTCCCACTGGTCATGGTGAAGAAGGCTTGTTTATCAGTCCAAACGAAGGATTTTTGGATTGCAGAAAAGCTCTCCGGCGGAACTCATGTGGTCGTGTATCCTTTTGTGAGCATGTCGGACCGTCTCAACATGGGCTGCCGGGAGACACGATCCCACACCCGGAGCAAAACGAGGGTACAATGATGTAGTGCGCCGTTGGCCTGGTCTTGGACGCCGGTGCACAGGTGTGTGGAAGAAAAGAAAGGCGAATACCCTAGACAACCCGTGCAACGGCCCGCTGACCCGTGCGACAAGCCCTACTCAATCAATAAGTATCGATCCGTCTTCGAAACGTGTCTAGGAGTCTAGGGTTACATATTATATATATATATATATATTTATATACACAGGATTCAGCCTCACAGAGCTATGCCTTTCACTGTCTATCGGGCCCAGAAGGTGTCGCACTGCGGCGGAGGCCCCCTCGGTGCTCAGCAGAGCGAACTGGCACGCACCGCTGGACAGGTCGTCGGGCCAGTCGAGCAGGGAGGCTAGGCATGCCGCTGCGGCGACGTCGAGCAACCAGCACCTGCAGTCTTGCCCTGTTCGACACGCCTGGCCGGCTGTGTCGGACAAGCCGTGGCATGGGTTGATTTGGGACAAAGACACGAACGAAGGCCTCGGTGCCGGCTCGTGTGCTGAGGGCAGCCGTGGCAGGCGGCTTACGGAAACCTTCTCCGTGTCCACGAAAAAAAATCTTGTGCGGGTCAGGCTCAGTGCCCTCGCAGAGCTCTGTGACTGCGGCGGCTTCGAGCGCAGAGGCGGCACTATCAAAGCCCTGCAAAAACGCCGAGGCAATGTTGTCGCTTCGGCACGCCGCATCCTACATCCTGCGCAGTCCGCGTAGTCAGAGCGTAAGGGCTTGAGTCCCAGCGGGTGCACACGAATCCTGCTTTTGGGGTACTTTTCACAGCCGAAACTACGGCCAGCCTCCATGCCGACGACGATCATGCAGCAGCAATCGCACATGGCCAAGCTTGGTGCATTTCCGTGCACAGAGGCATCAGACTGTGGCTTGCAGTCAGTCTGAGTTGGGACCCGTGTCGATGGTTGCACACGCATTTCTGCTCGCGTCGCGCAGATGCAGTTGTCGCAAGCACCGACCGGTGCCGTATATGGCTCTTAATGCTGGGTGCCCTGCGGGTCAGTTATAACCCACCTTGCTGACCTCACCCGCCCACCAGAAAATCTTGCTCCCGGCGGCACAACTCCCCATGACGTTATGCCTCCGATAGAGGCACCAGAAAGAAGACTTCGTACCTGCCGCTGGCTGCATCCATGGCCTCGTAGCCATGTGCGAGCTGGTGCGAGCGAAAGATGACGAGGAAACGAGCCGACGGCGCGGTTTGAAAGGCGGTGGTGGTCTATGCACAAGGTCACGACTGCCGCCGTCGTGTTTTCGACGGCATCGACACAAGCGTGACTTCCCTTGAACGTCGTTCTGAAATGATGTCGAGCATGAAGGTCGCACGTGTTGCCGCTGCTGCATGCCGCATCCGGTACCGCAACCTCGCTGCGCCTGCCGACGGGGCATCGGCCGTCGGCATCGGCATCGGCCTCTCCCACAAACAGAGGTCAGAGGTCAGAAAGAGGTCCCGCGGATCCCATCCGGCGCGCCCGCTCGGACGCTCGGCCTCTGAAGCTCGGCAACCGATGCTTGCGAGCAGAAGCGCAAGCGGAACCCGTGAGCAAGCCTATGAGGAATCCGCGCAGTTCAGTGGGTCCATTGGCACCCGAAGGAGAGAAAGAGAAGTGTAGACATGGCCGTGGCAGGCCGGCGTTGTACCGAAAGCTGCCGACTGCGTCGCACCACGGCGCGAATGGTAGCTCAACGTTTATTCTCTTGCTGTGATGCCGGCTTGTCTAGATGTTGAGATGCCACCATGGCATGGCCACACATCACGTGCGATCTTGAAGGGATGAAATTGACGCAGCCAGAATTTCCGTGGTCTGCAGTTATGTATCTCGAAGGGGCGTGCGGGGCTCCGGACGTGGGTGCTCGTTAGTTTAGGGTATTGGGCTTGTTGGTGTTTAGGGGTTGGACTCTGCGATGAACCGAGACAGCAAGTCACAACGAGGTCTCTCCACCACACAGCTTTCCTGCAGAGAATAGAACCACGGCAAGCCTGTGCAGCCAAGTCCATACTTCCAAGCGTTTTCTGGCGCGCGTTGATGAGTTCCGCATATCCTGAGTCACTGGCACTGCACTACTCACGAGTCATTAGGCTGCTGCTGTGCGTATGAATTTCTGAACTTCGTATTGCCATCCCGATCAGTGAAGTAATTCCTGTTTGCTCCATGACTTGTCCAAACCTGCAGACCTTACTCATCTCAGATCGGTGCGCGAATCTGCTGGTAGCTTTCGAGGCGGCAACAAAGTTGCATTTTTCCTGCAAGCATTCGACACATCACAACAGAAATGCTGTGTTGAGACACAACTCACCACTGTAGGGCCTGTCATCCCTCCACGCACTGTTTGCCTTTGGTCGCTTGTCACTGCGCAGCCGGCTGCAAAGGATGTAAAGTCCAGGGCAGCGGCGGGAGAGGAGCCTCCAACCGTGCCAGCCTGCTATCAACAGGAGTCTCCCTTCTCGCAATCGTTCTCTCTCGTTGTGTTTCCTCGTGCAGTATTGTGTTTCCCTCTGCCGTCGCCTCAGCCATGCCCCAACAGGCGGCCCCGACTTGGCATCCCAACCACTGCTATCTGAGCCGATCAGATCCAAGGAATGTGTCAGGCATTTCACTCTTTTCAAGGTCTAGACGGCTACTTATGACTGCAACTCCTCCGACAATCCGTAATCCGGATCTGCGAGCATCTTCTCGTCTAGATAACACATCAGCGACAACTCCGGGTCTGACCTGTGGTCACTGGCCCATCGCAGTGATTGGATTAGATCGCCGCTTGCTGATGTCAAGGCAATGATCCACACGCGCCCTTTTACCTATGTGGGCCTCGGCTTCTTGCCGCGCCTCTTCGCAGCCTCGCGTCGCTTGTTCGACATCTCTGGAGGCTTGTGGCTGACACGCCGCTTCCAGTCAATGCCGCAGAAGGTCAGCGACGCGTCGAAATCCAGATCGGACTTGGGAGGGATCTTTGGCCTCTTCCCCTTCTTCCCATATCCAAGCCGCCAGGGTACACGAATGAGTCGGCGCTCTCCGACACCCATTCCGGCCACACCGATGGCAAAACCAGGCAGCATGGTGCCCTCAGCCATTCAGGAGATGCTTGCAACAGGATTAGTCCGTAGTCACAGTCAGTCCATCGTCTGGCATGGTTTGCAGCCACCGAAGAGTGGAGTGAGACCATTGAGGCCGAGGCGTCTCCAAGAAGGAAGTCAATCTCTCCGACGTCAAACCGTCGGCCGTTCTTGTCCGGCAGCCGTCCCTACAATGTTCTCGCAAACGGAAAGCTGTGCTGTTCCAAGATGAGCAAGCTTTAGCCTCGTACATGAGCTTCACTTCGCAGCCCTTTGTTGCGAGTTGTGCTCCCTCGGGGGCCGCCCGAAGCACCTCCGGCAGTTGCAGTTGCAGCTCCTTAAAGCTCCCTGCAACTGGCCAGACAAGGTTTGCCTTGATGGTGACCCCACCCTGCAGCGTCTTGGTGGTCCCGGTGGGCAGCAAGCCTTCAGTCGTTGCGAAACTTTCATTGGCTTCATAGCTGCCTAGTAGCCTAGTGCTGTGAGTGGAACCTTCGACTTGGGGCTCCTTCGCAGGCTCCTTCGCTTCGCAAGCCGGTCCATGGCCATCGCCATGTCCGTGGCTTGCAGCCGCTTCGACGTCTCCCGTCCCGTCCTCTTCGGTGAGTCGCTTCCTGGTATACCAGGAAGCGACACGATCAAAACGACAGCATGCAAGTCGACGTATGCTGATACTGCCAAGACACTCTTTCTTCCTCTTGCGCTTTGGCAATCTTGTGGCAGAATGCGCAGGGTCAGCTCCAGCACCTTCGCCACCCGACTCCACCTGCCAGCTTACTAAAATGCCTGCGATATGGGCCTGCACGTCGCGGCTGAGTAAGTAGAAAGGCTTTTGTCCACTGAACGCATGGCCTTGCTACGCTTCCGCTTCGATCTCCGCTTCGGCACACTTTTTGCCGGGATGTCCGTCTTGGCGTCGGTCTTGCTGTCAGGCTCCTCGCACTCATCTTCCGAGCCCAAGGCGGCGAACCTGTTGCCACTGTATGCCGATGCCATTGAGGCTCATGCCCTCCTTGCTGTCGGTCTGTATCAGTGAGGCCACATCTCCAGTCTTCTGAGTCTCAGATCTGTTTGCTTGGATTTCGTGGTAGCGTTGCCGCAGTTGCACCTTTCTCAGATGCCAATCTTTGAGCTTTCGGGGAATGCAACGGATTCAGGGCGAAAGGTGGTACACGAAGACCTTGGCTCCGCCTCCGTGGTTGCAGAGTTTTCACGCAGGCGTGCGGCAGCCGCATTAACAAGTTTGGGCTGTGGGCCGTATTAGCCCTCCGCCCTTGCTTTGCCTTTGACTACAGGCAAAAAGGCAGCTTCCATATCTGCCCACAGCCGGCATGCCCAAACATCTCCCGACCCGCAACCCCCATTCCCAGCAAGACCTGTACCCAGTAGGACAGTGACTTCCATCACAAGAGCTCCCATGCCCATGTGGCACGCCGGGCTCTACCGAAAGTGTGGCAGCATGGTCATTGGCTGCTGGTGCCTTGGAAAGGCCTGAGGCACTTAAAACTTGAGGCCTCCTATGCAGATTACAAGGACTGCGCCTCAATCTCAGTCTCAGCGTGCCCGTAAGAGTACCAAATCTGCGACAGGTGGCGCACATGTGGTTGTCAATCAGAAATGAAACAAAGTCAGTGGACAAACCCTGCGAGTGGTCTCTGCTCATCTGCATGGTCAGGGCGCACCACTGCAGCGACAAGCATCGCCAGGGCAGCCAACACAAACCTCAGTAAACAGCTTTGATGAACGTGCCGCGCTTGTCCCCATAAGTCCGCAGATCCGCGCAACGGCTCACGTGTTCTGGATCGGGGACATGAGCAGGATCCCACAATGAGATCCATGGAGCTAGATGAATCAAATCAGGAGCTTGTTAAAGCGGATTCACTCTGCCACTCAGATGAGCGGGTGTTACAGTCAAACTCGGGGAACTAAATCAGAAACAAGGGAATCAGAAAAGCACGTCAACTCTACAAGTAGCGACTTGGTCGAAAACCCAACATACATCCTAAATGGAGTGAGTGCGGAAAGGCCCGACTCTAGAGGAAGTGACAGGAACCCAAAACGCTGATCGAGTAGAATGGCTAGTAAGCCCAATTCCCTAAACTAAACGGAGGGAATACTGAATAACCTCAAAACCCCAAAACCGTATCTCGTCTTTATAGACCCAAAACCTGAACTCAAAAAGTAGTGAGAAGTTCCCCAGAGCCCAACACCCTTTAAAGGAGTAAGTTGTTGCCCAAGCCCTTATAACCCCTGAGTTGTTCCGAAACACCACCGCCCTAAAAAGAACAACTGCTTCAATCCCGTACAGGCTGGAAATGGTGACATGCCCGATGCACTAAACGGAGTTCGTGCTGCAATAATTCAAGGTCGCAAAAAGAATGACTCGTTGTCACAAGCTCAAAACCTGAACCCTGAAAGGAGCGAGTGTGAAAGGAGTGACGGGTTCCAGAAAAGCCACCAAAATCCCCAAAGGCATGATGCGCAGATTCCTTGGGCAAATTATTGCCTCTTGGCCGGGTCCGATCCGATTCGAAAGGCCGATTGAGGACTGCCAAGCACTCTCCGGGCACCACGCCAGATGGAGGACCCCGAGGATTCTGACCTGACTGCTCGGAACATCGTCGATGACGAATGCTGAATGCAGTTTGCTTGTTTTTTGCAATGCTTGCTTTGCGACTTCTCCCTCCACCAAAATTCCACATAAGTGCGCAGCTCCTGCTGCAGGTCGTGCAGACCGTACTGCTTCAGAAGCGGCTCCAGCTGCTTCCTCCAAAGGCCGCTCGTCTACGGGGCGAGCTACTAGTAATACTAGTCAAGCCTGGGAGGGTTATTTTCAAGGGCAGCTTAAGTGGTTTAAAGTTTAAAGGGGAGATCATGTCGTGCCTGGTCTCAGCTTTATCCTCCTCGCTGACCGCCTGCTTGCGCAAGTAGCTACTGTACCTGCGATGCATTGCCATGCTCTGCCATGCTGCAAACATCGCTAACAGGAGGCTTTTGCCAGCCCTGCACTGGCAGCTGAGTGCATATCCCTTTCTCGTGTCCCGACAGTGAGTTGGAGTTCCGTATGCTGGTCGAGTCTCACGAGGTCGCAGCCTGAGTGGCTGATCTGGGGGGGTCCCTCTTTTTTTTCCGGGCCGAATCCAAAGCCGCGATCTGCCCGAGTCGCGGAAGCGACAATTGGCCGACGTGTTGGCGAAAAGCACCGAAAAGGCGGGGGAAGATTGCGGGGCGCCTTTCGGCTCACGCCTCGCTCCTAAACCCTCTCTGCTAGAGCGAGGGCGAGGCTACTGGACATGGCTCTTCGAAAGGTGTCTGGTCTTGTCAACAGCCGCACGGCTCAAGCTGGAGAGCAAAGGAGTCTCCAGCGGTGTGACCCTCCATTGCCAAAGACAGGCAGAGAGCACTCCAGGAACAGCATGTATCCTCGGCTGCTGAAGTGCAACCCCAACTTAATAAGCCTTGACTAAATAGATTGCAGCACGCTGCCAATAACTCTTTGACAGTGCAGTCGAGAAACTCTCACTATCATTTGCGGCACGATCCCAGGAAGCCTCGCGGGCCACCAAGCGTAGCACAGCATAGCGTAAGGGGGGTGAGTTCCCTGCAACTCACCCAAGCCCCAGCTGCCTGAAGCAGCTCACGCTTGTCAGGCGGCAGTGTGTCCTGGCAAGCCAATGTAAGGCTCCCCAAGCCCAAGCTACCAGTGGACCAGGTCCAGTCACCGCTGGCCTCTAAGAGCTCATGCCAAAGCTCTGCGAGGTTCTGTGGCGGGCTCAGCTCCTCAAAGTGCCATGCATGAGACTTTTGAACCGCCTAAGCGGCAAAGCCGTTGCAGTCGGTCCATGTCACCCAGCAAACCACCCTCTCGAGGAGCTTGCCTGCCCATGCGAGCGCTGCGAAGTCTGGATTTTTGTTCCTCTTGGATCACCACCTTGTATCGCTTTCACGGCCGCCAACCTGCTTGGCAGAGTGCTACCTTGAGTCTCGGGTGCTCATGCACACGGCCCGGCCTCCATCTTGACACGGCCTGCGCCGCGTCGATAGAGCCCCGACTCGGTGACCAAATCCTCAGCCTGCAGGCGCTCTGACAACTTTCCATCTCAGGCAAGGCGGCCCTGCGTCGGGCAGGCCTCGAGCTGCTCCTCGCTGATTGACCTCTTCCCCCCAACAGACAACGAAATCCACGATCAAAAGACCACCGAAGCCTCTCAGAGCAGTCTGTGACAGTCTTGGAGGCCTCAGGTCAAGGATAAAGCTGCCATGTTGTCTGGCGCAGGCGACGAGTGTGCAGGCAGACACAGACACATCGCGAGCGATGCATTCCTTTAAACAAGTCCCAGTCAAGAGAGCAGCGCGCTCTCAAGGACGTGCGCTTCATGCGGGATGACTCGTGCAGCAATGCTGCGCGCTGGGCTCAGCAGACATCTTGAGTGCCACAATACGCCAATACCCAGTGAAACTCTTCGCAGCTACTTTGGGGTCGTGCACTTGTCTGGTTAACACTACTAAGTTCTAAATAGTACTTGTAGTCAGTCTTGCCTACTGAGATGCTTGCTCGATATCCTTCAGCCTCTATTCCCCGGCCCTGCAACCTCCAACTGGCTCGCAGCCCGGAGAACGGATTCTGGCGGGGCGTCTCAGCGCCGGCGCCGGGATCCATTGGCCACCGAGGCGTGGCCGTTGGCCGCTCCATTTGTCGTCATTCGCGTCGACGCGGAGGGCACCGTCTGGGACGTGCCGTGGCCGCCGTAGCCCACCAGGGCCTTGCGCAGCCCCAAAGGCCAAGTTCAAAGCGAAGCGCACTTTTTACCATGTCGAGCCTGCACTGGACCCTCGACCAGAAGAAAGACGAGCAGTGACACCACCGCGGACACACCGAAGAGCAGTGCCTCTGTCTTCAAGCCGTTCTCGGATGTTCTCAGCGACATGCTCGGGCCCAGGCAACGATGGAGAGAAACAGCACCGGCGATGGTGGAAGATCCCGGAACCACTGGATTGGCGATTCCTGAGTCGCAGCGTCGCATGCTGGGTGCTTTGCGCTTGGTGGCACCTGCAGTAACTTCTTTAGGCCAAGCTTCGGAGTTGCCGAGGTGCATCTGCGCTACCTCAGGAACCCAAGCAAAGCCTCCACAATCCCAAGAAAACATCGTTGGACTGTCACAGCCTTTTACCTGTGCTCGATTCAACATAAGGTCAAGCTTCGAAAAGGTGCGACAAATTGATGCCAGGCGAAAGTCGACCCAAGGCGTTCAGCAAACGTCCCAAGAGTCCTTCAGTACTACAGGTGAAGAACCATAAGCCTGTTTCATTGTGGCTCAGCGCTCTCAACACACCTTTTGTGGCAGCATGAGCAATGCAGGCGCGAAGCAGAACTCTAATTGTCATCGTTTCCTTTTTATCTGATGTTACCACACTGTGCTCCCTAGGTCCTAGGTTCACTTCATGCACTGGTTGTTCACTCCCCGGGCCTTTCGAGCGAGGCGGCGAAGCCTCCGCCATTCGCAGCAAGAGGAGCACTCCGACCATGCTAGGCAGCACCATCAGATTCTGCATCACACCATCCGGGATCTGCGGAGCCTCGGCAGCACTGGGCAGCAAGACAGCGGTGTCTCGCAGGCTCTGCCCTGCCACGAATCCAATCGGCGTGATTCTTCCTGGCAGAGCGACCTGCGGCAGCCACCCCAAGTGGGCCGCTGCTATGAGAAGGATGCCGGCAGAGGTCACGGCAAAGGCCATCGTGCTCAGGAGGAACCTCGCGAAGACCCAAGGTGCGCCACAGCCAAGGTCAAACTGCTCCGAAGCATCAGGAAGCTGGAGGCGTGTGCTGTGCTAAGTCTCACTCTCGACATTGTCGCAGCCATCCGTTCAAAAAGCCCACAAAAGTCGAAATCTGCTTCGAAAAGCAGAGGGATTGCTGGCGTTTATCCTGCTGCCGCTCATCTCCAGCAGAACGCTTCCCTCCGAGTCGCCTCGAGACAGGCCTGGGTTCCAATAGCTCTGCTCGTGGCAGCAAGGCGGCAAAGAACACGGCTGCAAGTGCCGGCGCCAGGAGATCTCCCAACCTGCCGATGGAACTCTCCCACTTCTCTGACCCATCGGAACGGCTCCCACAATCACTGCTACACTACTGAACTGATTGAAGCTTGCTGCAGGTGACGTGGTCCAACGTTCACATCAGGTGCTTATTGATCGCTGCCTGTGCTGGAAGTGGAACACGCCTCCCTCCTGAGCTTCATATCTGCAGAAGCTATTGGGAGCGAGTCTGCAATTCTGACCGTGCTCCGTGCTCTCCCTCTACCATCCTCTATCTTCCTTGGAACCCCTGTTTCAACAGGCCACTGATAGCTGAGGAGGCCCCGCAAATCACAAACCCCAAATCTCCGGCATTGGTCAATCGAGGTTCAGCCACGGCTGAGCTGCTAAAAGCCGCTGGCAGAAACATCATTGCCTTGCTGCGCACGTGTTCACAGGAGTCCAGCAGCACTCACAAGTTCAGCACGGTTCCAGACGAAAGTCCCAGGAGCTGCCAATCCTGCCGTGAGCCACCTGCTTCGCGACAGCCCGGGCAGGGTCATCAGCGAGAACGTCACCACCTGAGCCCTGGTTGAATGGAAAGTAAACACACTGCAATGAGGTCTCCGGCTGCCACGACTGCGACTCAGGGGCAGACATCGACTTGCCAACATGCTTCAAATATCCCCAAGTTGTGGCATGGCGTAGGCTTCAAATGGAACGCCTCAAGTCCAGTGTCACAAATCACCATGACAAGGAGACTTATCCTTCCCGCTCTTCAAGCGGTGATGTTGCTGGTCGCGCCTCATGCAGAAGGAAGATGCTTGGAAGCAGGTGCTCCATTCGTGAGCACTCATCACCTGAGCACATCTGAGAAAGGGGTCAAGCACGTGCCCTCAGCCTGCAACCTGGGGATCCCACGTTTTTCTGAAAACCACAGCTCAAGGAATTTGGTCTTGCCTGTGCAGGGAAGTCTGCTCCACATGTGCCTGAGACTGGAGCCTTTGGCTTCAGGACTTCAGGATCGAACTGCAAACTGCTCTTTGGTCGGTAGCTGGCATAGAGTCTTCCTTAAACCTGTGCGCTATGTTGACTTGCACAGGGCACACATCTCCAGGCACCGTAGAGCCTTCTGGGGTACCTATCGCCTGGAAAAGCTTCCTCTTCATCGCATGGAGTCGGCAGGTCACCTGCCTAGATTCGGGATGGGCGCATCCTTCACGAGGACTTCGAGGTAAACGTAAAGCCAGATCCCAACCTGACTTCTCAGACGTCTGTCATCTGAGCAAATGAAGTAACACGAAGTAACTGAAGTGGAGGTTAACAAAAATCCAAGCAGCCACAGAAAGTATGAGAGCCCATCGACGGAGAGCATAGCAGAAGACCCGCCAGAGCCAGGCGAGAAGCCCCAAGCTCTTCGGCTCCAGCCTTCGGAGGCTGAGGTAGACCATGAGTAGGATGGCAAGCTGGTTCACGGGGACGGCCTCAAAAGAGCCAGGCCGGGAGCAGAATTTTTTTTTGGGACTAAGACGGACTAAAGCTTTCTGCCGCTGCCCTTCTTCGGCCAGCTGGCTTTGACGCCCGCGGCGATCTGCTCGAAGGGCGTAGACACCGCCGCCACCTCTGGAAAGGGATAGTGATCCTTCACGTGGATGGCAATCACAAAGAGGGTGGTCAGGATTCGACACCTAAGCTGACAACAGCGGCTCGACGCAGCTAGGTCTACATCGGTATGTTGCGCCTCGACGCCTTGTTCCTTGTAACTGCGGATGAGGCGCACATCGTAACAGAGGGGGCGGGGAGCAAACAAACGTCCCACGCTTGTCTGGAGCGCGAATCCACTCATGACCTCCGCTGAACGAGGTCATCCTAAACCTCCAAACTTCCTATGCAGGGCAGATGCTGGCAAATGCTGTGGCCTGCGGGCCGGCGGCTCGGATGGCACTGGCGAGGAGAACAGGAATGGCCAAAGCAAGAAGTACCGTGGCCGTCTGCTGGCTCGGCCGGAGCTGCCTAACCGGCGCACGCTGTCGTTGTCAATCTTCTTAATAGTCTTAATACTGCTTTGAAGCCTCCAGGATCTGTGTTCCAGGAGGATGAACTCCACGTACTTCGCTCCGGTTTTCCTGGCAGACGCCAAGCGCCACGGATGGCAAGCACTGCACTCACTGGTCCTTGTGTCGTCTGACTGCTGACTTCTCCAGGAAATCCATGAGCCTGTGGGTCGTTGATCAGGAGCATGCAGAGCCAAGAGTATCGCATGTCTACAGTCGGAGACCCGACTGGAGCTTCGCAACACTTGCATGCCCTGAGACGAACCAGCCTGTGAATCTTGGGTACGGACGTCGAACTGCACGAAGCGGTGAGAGCCGCACATGGGTGCTGTTAAGCCTGGGATTCGTTGCGATATCAGTGCAGTTCAAGTTGAACAAAACTCTCACGACGTCAAGATGATAAAGGCCCGGGAAGTTCTGTTCCATTTCTGCTTGGTGGCTCTCTGAGTCTGGGCGGTTGGTAAGCGTGTTGGTCCCCCTCCAGCTTCGACGCAAACCAGCCAGCCACGGCATCTTCGCCTGCAGCGCTCTCACGGAGTGCTGTCGCTGTTTCGAGGTCCGACAGCTCAGGCCCGAACTGCAGGAGCTGGGCACGCACAAACTTCCCATGTGGACAAGATCACGTGGACGCATGACCTGCAAACCTCGCGTGGTCTGCAGACTGCGTGTCACACATTTGAGTGGTATTTTTTGGCACCGACCCAACACTACACCAACATGGTGCTTCCGAATTGCAGTACCTATGACTTGCAGCCTGAATACTCTTGTTTGAGTAGAGCTCCGCACGGTGCATGTCGGTCTTCAGGCGTCTTTGCCACCAGAAGCTGTGCTGAACGTCCTCGGCACCACCAGAGAGCCTACATCTTCGGTCGCCGAAAGGAATGCCACCGGGACACCGAGTCCATGAGTCGGTTCGCAACTCCGGCCAGATTGAAGTACCTCAGCGTCGCTTTGGGCCGACTCCGGCAAAACGAGGTCCACTCGGCTCTTCCCGGCCTGCCGCTGCATTGGCCTTTCGAGAGGCTGAGGCTCACCTCTGTTGCGCCTTTCACTGCACATTGCACGAGGTCATCATCCCGCGGAAGCTGCAAGTAGATCCTTCCATGAGACGGCAACCACAGAACCAAGTGTCCAGAAAGTGTTTAGAGTGGCGAGGCAGCAGCGAACATTAGCTCATCCATCCATTCATCCATCCATCCATCCGTTCATCCATTCATCCATCCATCCGTCCATCCATCCACCATTCCAGAAACCCTTCTCCACGCGCGTGCACAAACCCTCCTATGAACTTCTCTGTCAACCCGTCTGCAACTCATTCCATCAATCCTTCTGCAAACTCTCGACCTAAAATCGTCCCTGCTGTGTCCTATGTCCAAGCGGCAGTCAGGATTGCGACCCATGTACTGGTGCATTTGCAGACATGACCACAATGCTTCTCCCCATGTACTGGTGGGATTTAGATGGGATTGAGGAGCGCAGTTGAATGCCTCCCCATGTAGTGGCAGGATTCAGAGACATGAAAGTGCTTCCCGAGTGAACTCGCGGGATTTAGATTCGAGGCTAACACTCATGCGCCACCACGGTGTCCAACGGAGAGGATTGTCATGAGGTCAAGGCATGAGAATTAGCAACGGATCGCGCTTGCTGAAGGAGGGCTTCCCCCATGTACTGGCGGGATTCGGAGACATTACCACCCCGAACCGTCACGGCATCACCACGCGCAGCGCGATGTTGCGCGACTCTCATGTTTTATGCCCATGTCTGGTGAAATTTAGATGGGATTGAGGAGCATGTCAAAAGGCTCCCCCCCATGTACTGCGCAATTTAGAGATATGACCAACAAGGGCTGGCAGGAATAAACATGTCGAGGCTAACAGCAATGCAGCGCCGCACGCGCGCACGCCGCTTCGAGGGGGCTGTCATTTCGAGGTCAACATGAGGCAGGCATTGGAGTTTTCCACGATTCGATGGACGGCACTTACCGAGGGATGCGAAGATGCCGCTGGCCCCGAGAGCTGTTGCAATGGATCGCGCTTTGCGGAGGATGCGGACACACCACGTCCACCGACAGGGTTGAGAGGATTGCCAAATCTGAGCATGAATCGTCACAGAGCCATTTTACGAAATGAGCGACGTCTCCCGCTGGCCCTGCTCCGTGCGTTCAAAAATGGGAAACCGATCGAGAACCTCGCATCATGCCATGCAACTTCACGACAACCAAAGATATCAACATCATCACATAATGCCATCCGACATCCACACCACCTCCGCGGAAAAAAAACTGAAAAAACCTTCGCCATGCTTTCGGGGAAAATGTTTCGGTGGTGTGCCAGCGTGTTCCTCTCCTGGGAATAGGAACCAAGCCATCGCAGCAACGGTCGTACGTGAAGCCTCCCGACCAACAGGTGCGCTGCATAAGCCTCAGTACTTGAGCAACTGGTCTACACGAAGGGCATGGGAAGCAGTCCCGAAGACAGATGCGCAAGGAAAGTAACTGCTAAAGTTGGTAGAAAGAGACTCATCATGTCGACTGCCACAGCACATTGGCCAGGTGATGTGTTCCTCGTGGTCCCAGCATCCGGCACCTGGCAGCAAACTCCGCCGACCAGCTGAGCAAACTAAAAAACACCTGGCTTCTATTCATTTGGGGGGTTTCCGAAAATAGGGGACCCTAATATAGTACCCTAAATAGTGGGATCCTTATTAAAAGGACCCCAAAATATGGCACCCCTTATTTCGGGAACTCCCGTTTGAACTCACAACACCAAGAAAAAATCCTCGGCCCCTTCGCGCATTTCTCAGTCTAGCCCATCCTCACCTGTCCATCTCTGGCATGGAGGGCTTGAGCAGACCCCGAAAACTAGCTCGTGAGCTGGAATAACTAGATGTTCCCGGAAGGAAAAGATGTATTGAGCAAGGGCGTGGGGTGCATCGTTGCCAGGAAAGATGCCTCCCGAGCGAAAGGCACACAAAGCAGCCGGAGAGGAGTGCGTTCCCTCTAGAATACATGGGTTTTGGCATGACACGACACGGGTCCGGTTCATGCGACGGTATGATTCATGTGAAAGAGGGACGAAGTTGAAGGAGCATGAGCACACGCACTCATCGTCGAGAAGCGCTGGCGTGCTCTAGGCTGCAACAAGGCACCGAAGACCGGCGCGGCTTCCATCTCTCTCGTGTTGTGCGCGAGCTTGCTGTCGCAGCAGTTCTCGAAGTTGTTCGACTTGGCTGCTCTTCCCATGATTGGTGGGCAGGAGAGCTGGGCGATCAAGGTTCAACGGGCCTGCTGCTAGCCTAGCTCCCTAGCTGCTCTGTAGACGCAGAGAAAGCTCAAGTACGAGCAACACACTTACCCTGGTATCGACAGCTTCAAGGCACGGCAGCTGCAATGCTCTTGACAAAATCAACTGACTGCTGCAGGTCACACCAGTCCAACAGGCCTGGCACAAGAATCAGAGAGTCATGGTCCCGCGGAGTAACACGATGGCGGCATGTCACGACATGGCTGCACGAGGTTCGTTGATCGCTGCATGCCGACGGAGCCTCGTCACCGCGATCGCCTTTGAGGAGGTCGCAGCAAGACTCAGAGTCGAAGCTCTTGGAATGTCGGCAATCCTGCCCGAGGCACAGAACACGCTGATTCCACTCACATTTGGGAACTTCGCACCTCCTCCTGTACTTGCTTCGGTTCTCCGCAACAGCGCGCAAAGGTATGAACCGAATCCCAGCAGCCTTCGTTGCCTGGCAGGGTCTACGAGAAACTGCCTTTCAAAAGCCTGATGCATCGCTGGCCTGTTGGACCAAACTGAAGGTCGCAACAGAGCTCTGCCGTGAACTGGGCATCCCAGCAGCTCGGGTCCTGCGCCCAAGGCACAGGGCGTCTCTCCCAAGACGCCCCTCAAACGATCTTCACCATGATATCACCTACCGGACCCCTTGCCTGCGCTCGGGCTCGGGCATGCCACAGCAGCCATAGCCAACGGGCCAACATCAATGAGCCAGGAGTCTCTGAATGCCGCAGATTCTACTGTGCTATGGAGGCTTAGAAGATAGCCCTTCCTGCTGAGTTTGCTCCTTGACAGCTTCGGAGTCCCTTGCATGAGCCAAACGCTCGCATGCCCGTGAGAAGATGCAGGTCCGAAGTCCAAGCTGCCTTAGACTTGGCTCCAGGCCGCCGGTCCGGGATCTGCACCTGGGACACTCGGGTCGCCGAGATCTTTGTCTTTGGCGAGTTCTACACCTTTACATTCCCTCTTCACTGAATCCAAAAATGATCCCCACAAATTTGCTTCCGGGCAGCTCGTAGAAACCGAAGCAAGGGTTGCCTGAGGCTACACTCTCTGGCTCTATGTCAAAGGGCCCGGAAAACCTGTGAACCTCAAGTCATAAATTTGGAGATGAAGGTTGGGCTGATCTGGGAGACTACTTCGAAGTCAGATCAGCTCCAAATGCAGACACACACACACACACACAGCCACCGTGCGATTCTCAGGGATGACTGCAGCGGTTTGTCAACGGATTTGACAACACAAGGCCGTATCGGCAGACGTTCGCCGATCGCCTCCGCCTCTTCCTTCAGCAGCGCTTCGATGCCCAGTGGAATGCCCAAGCGCTGCCACCTTGGCGAAATCAGGAGGGGACGGTGGAAGATCGAGGTTGCGCTCTGCCTTACTTGGGCTGCCAACTAACAGGCCTGGATTCGGCCACGAGCCTACAGCTATACCGCAGGTAGCTCCCCACACGTTGAGGCTCACCCGTCAGGATCGGGACTTACCTGATTAGTGCCTTTAGGCCGCCCGGGAAGTCACTGTGGGTGCGAAGACAGTGGCAGCTCGGTCTCAGGATGCTCAGGGTCTGTCTGGCCATCTGTCAGCTTCACCAGGCGCTCCAAACTGTTGATCTTCTGCTGCCTTAGCACCTTAGCCACAGCATCGCAGGAGAGGTTTCAGCTGAGAGATCTCCAGTGCCAGGTTCGGCGCCTTTAGTGCCTCACCCAGATCCTAGCATGTCTGACACCAGCTTGTATCCCTGCGCCCCTGTATGGCACTGCTTGCGCTCTCCTCTGCATCCTCGGGATGGTCCGCACTGAGTTCGGACACAAAGTCCTCTACGTACAGTAGCAAAAGCGCAAGCAGACAGAAGCAGACACAAGCACGGCATGCTCTACCATGACAACCTGCTTGGCACACAGACTGTCCTCAATGGACAGCATGCACTTGCGGTGATGCCCGCAAGACAACGCGACTGCAATACCACTGCATAGACTGCACCATAAAGACTTTGGGCTTGCTTGCGCATGGTATCATGGAAAGGCATGGCAAGTCATGCCATGTCCGGCAGATGGCCATCCAGGCTTGAGCGCCAAGCTGGCGAGCGCCCGCACTTTGAAAATGGCTCTACATCTAGGCCCGGCCTGGCAACGGCCAGTGATGCCTGAACATGCCTGAACAACATGATGTCAATGTCACAACGCACTGCACTTTTGTCTGACTGAAGGGCTTGGCAGCATGGCATACCCAGCTAAGCTCTAAGAGCCACCTGCGATTATGGACGACCTGAAGCCCAACCAAACTCCGAGGAGCCTCACAGGCCCAAGTCCAAAGCCTAAAGGATGCTTCGGTCTTTGTACATTCCCCAGATGCACTGAGGAAGAAGCATCCGGTAAAATAGAAAGACTGAAACTAGAACCCTTTTTTCAGGGCCCACTGTCTCTTGGGAGGGGGTTGGAGTTGGGCCTGAGACAGGTGCTGGGATGCCCCGAGGAAGCTCTCGGCTGCGTCTGCCACTGCCCCGGCCCTTCTTGGTAGGAAGGGCGTCGCCGCTGCGGGCGGCACTGTGGCCGTGGAGGCTTGAGCTGTGGTGGGCGCACAGGGCGGGGCGGGCGGCGCCTGGGATGCTTGGGGTGAAGCTTGGGAAGCCGCCACGCGAGCATCGCCACGAGCGATTCGCGGCTGCTTTGCCGGGGTTGGTGCCAGGTCGAAGTCGTCTTGCGACCGCTTGGAGCCACGGCCTCGTCCTCCTGCATTGCAGCTTGCACACTCCCCAGATCGAAGGATCAATGTTAAACACGCTCCTCGGCTACCTCGGCCTCCTCGCGCACCTTTCGGGCAGGTTGCAACGAACCAAGTTCGACCATTCTGTCGGCAAAGGAAGGCGGCCTCGGCCTCTGCGTGGGGCCTGCGCAGAATTTGGGAACTTCGGGTCTGGGATAGGGCTGAAGCGGATTGAAGTCCCCGCCTCGGCCTCCTCCGGTTGAAAGGCGGTCGGGGGAATGGCCTGTGGCCGAATGGGGCTTTGCCGCGGCTCCGTGGCTCTCAAAAGCCTTCCTTTCCGGCTTGCCTGCCCCACCCCGGCCCATGATCCGTACCCTATTCAGACTCAACAGGCGATCAAGGGTTGCCTGTGCCTTTTCCGCATGTGTGCACTGTCGCATGCCTCACACCCACCTGTACACCATGCCTTTCATCGACAACGCGGCTCTCAGAATACAAGACTCAGAGCAAAGATCATCGACCGAAAGCGTGACCCCGAAAAATGTGCTCGAAGATTCTGCAGATTCGCCTCCGCCATACTTGCTGCAGGAGCACGTGGCTCCTCCAACAGGTCCTGGCCGGAAGATTTCGCTGCTGCGACGCCTTCGAAATGGCGTCTGAGTGCACGGCCAGCTCTCGCTTCGCAAGGCTGTCTGCGCGTTCTGTCGGCGGGCCTGACAAGGCAGGCGTAGCTGTGCGGAACAGTGTTGATGGCGGTTGATGGTCATGGCTGTGCACCTGAGAGCGAACCCTGCGCAGCCGCTGCGGCCAGCCGCTGCTGCCTCAGCGTCTCTGCGCGGTCCTTCGCCCCAGTCATCACTCCGTGACGAAAAGCGGAGAACTAAGCAGCTCCCCAGCCATCCCCAACTCTCCTGGATCTGCACTCGAATCTCCTCCTCACCCACAGCCCGGCTCTCCTTGAGGACCGCCTCAGACGACTTGGCGCTGGAAGGCAGAGAACACGAAGGCTCCGAACCTGGCCTGGTTCGTGGATTCCACAGCCTGGCGTTTTCTTGAGCTCGGTTTGCTTCCCACAAAGTCAAACCAAAAAGGGCCTGCTTGACAAACCGCTCGATGGCACAGGGCTCGGATCTGTGCACAAACGACTGCACCTGCCGCTAGGAGACCCGTCTTCTACTTCCAAAACCAGCTTACAATCTGAGCGTCCTGAAGACCTGCACACATCAAGCCCTCGATCTATCTCAGTCCCAGCACGGAGCGCTACAGGTAATGCCTTGCAAGCCTCCTTAAGATGAAGGAGCTTAACCGGGTGATACGGCAGAGATGACTCTTCTCATTGGCTGCTTGCTCAGACTCTTCCCACCCTGAAAACCAACCCGTAGTTGTTGATCTCGATCTAAAGCTAGAGGGTGTGGGAGACAGGACGAGTTGCAGTTAAGGACCGGTGTTTCCCATCATCTCACCTACAAAAGAAGCATCAACACAAGCACATCTCAGGAACATGTCGCAGAACAGCTGAGCATGCTTCAGGCGAAGGCCGTCACAGAGCTCGATGCATCTTGACTTGAGAGTATGCACTGTGAACTGGGTGCAGCACGGCGTCGTTCAGATCAGGTTCAGGAAGAACCTCGCCCGGTGCCCAAGCTCTTGATGAAAAGCAGCAGACTTAGCAGACTTGGTTCGTCACACCATGCCTGGAGGTTCTGCTCACCTTCTATGTACTTGTAGATGATGTCCTCCAAACATTCCAGGTTCTATATCGTAGCTGAGAAGCACTTAGCGACACGACTGGTCTGTGCCTGAATCTTAACACCATCGTCGCCCGGCATTGTGTTTTCCTCAATTTCGAGGATGTCGCCGAGGCCTTGAACCTGCGAAGAACTCGCTCTTTGCCTCGTTGCAGCCCCTGAACTCAGACTCCGTCCATCTCAGTCCTTTCGGCTTCCCGCAGCACCACCGCCGGCACGTCGATGGAAAAGCAGCACCTTATGTAAATATGTGTCCCTACAAGTAGCGATGCCCGAGCGAAGTGAAGCCGTCACTCAGCAGCCTCTAGGCCCGTCGCTTCATCCGGGTTCGCTACCCGGCCCACAAATTGGTTGCCGAAGGTTGCGCCGGAGATGGTGTCGAACCTCGTCGGGCTGTCCTACGACACGTTTCTGAATTTTCCATTTGCGCTCACAAATTGACAGGCTTGGGCCCCGAATGTTCCACTCGAAGTCGCACCAACGGAAGCTCTGGCACCTGCAATGCAGTGCATCTTAAAACCGCATAGGGACGCTTGCGAAAGCTCCCTGGGCACGCCCACTGCGCTTGTTTCGCAACGATCGTCTTCCCATAGTCTGCTCTACTTTGAAAGCAGCTGCTCTCTCATCTTCTCGATGTCTTCGTTCTGCTTTTGAATCTCTGCTAGACTCGCGCCGTAGTTGGCAGCACATGCCAGCGAGAGCACCAATCCAGCCACGCAAATGCACGGGAAGGCGTGGAGACAGCGCACCCAGTTCCCGGACAGAGCTTCAAAGTCGGTGACCTGCAGGCGCTCAGCCAGGAGTCCGCTGAGAAGGAGGAGGAAAACGAAGTAGGGAACGATCTTCTTCACCTCCTGGTCGACCAGCCAATGGAAAACCAACGCTCCAGCCATGATGTTGATCATTCCCATAACAGCACAAAGAAGCAAGGCATCAGCCTGGGGCTTCATCTTTGGAGGGAGGCCCGGGACCAGCTCTCCCCAGAAGACCATAAGGAAGACCAGGCCTGCGCTGAACTCCGCGGCGCCGATGAGCAGTCGCAGAAGTCTGGCCGAGGCAGTTCGAAGGCCGAAGAAGGGGCCAATCACTTTCTCGAAGGTGGCGCCCAGCACGCCGTGCATCGGGTGACCCGGAAGAAGCTTCCCGAGGCCTGCCACCAAGACGAAGAGCAACCCAAGCAAGGTGCCAATTGCCAGCGAGAGAAGCCCTACCGCAGATACCATGGTGGCCGGTGGCCGCGGTGAGGAAGCCTAGAGAGATCTGGGCAGATCTGCACTGAGAAAGGACGTCTGGAGTGTTCTACGAACCTCCAGATGTCTAGATTCCTCTGCAGAGCCTGCCTGCTCGCAGATCTCATCGCCACGCACTTTGAAGCTAGAGCCATCCCATCGGAGAGACAGAACCACGGTCCAGCCTCCAGTTTCTTGGGGCCAAACTTTCCGCGAGCCTCACAACACACACGGCCTCAAGCACACCAGAACTCAAGCCGCACAGCTCAGGCCTCCAACTCCTTCTTGCGCCTCTGAATTTCTTCCTCACCTCAAGGCCGAGCAATTTGCATCTGGCTTTCAGGAAACATGAGCTTGCACTCAGGACGGTTACCTTGAGCTATCATTGAGTCGACCTCACCGGAGAGAGCATTCCAGATGGCCTGCCCAGCCCAAAACCACTCACAACCACATCATCGAAATGCACGAGGGCTGCAGAGTCAGTCTTGTTTCGGTTGGACCTGCTGCTAGCAGCGAGCCTTTGTCTGACATGCCTCCTGCTGTGGTGAAACGCATCTTGTCTGGTGGCTCTAGCGCCAACCTGCACGATGGTGCTGATTGTCACAGTGGCGAGGATGAGGACCCTTCATGTTCTCATTGTCTCCTAGGGCCTAGGGAACTCGGCCAGATTCGGCCAGAGCTGCTCAGAGTTGTGCACGGGATCGTGTCGAAGCATGGAGGTGCCACAGCAAATTCGCTTCATGTTCCTCGATGACCTTGACAGCCTGTGACAGCTGTCTCGTCTGTAGCTACCAGTCTGGCAGGACAAACTCTCTTTTCAAAAGACGCATCGTCAAAACATATCCTTGAGCAGTCCCGGATATTGCGCCTGCCACGACCATTCATCGGCACTGCAAGAGGTTGCTGAGGGGATGTTGGCTTTTCACAGCACGAGATCCGGATGGACGAAGCCTCATTGACGGCTCAAGGCTGTCAGAAGCTGGAAATCAACTCGTCACTCCGGGCAAGTCGGAGTAGGAGCCCATGCAAATGCACAGGTGCCGAGACACTGATGGCAAACTGAGTGACCGGGAAACCTCCCGCAGCATATGCTTCCGGCTCCTGGCACACACCCCCGCATTTCCTGAGACGATGTCAAAAACAGCAGATGCATATCTATTCGTCGGGGCACCCCAGAGAGAGACACAGATCATCCTTCCGCGAACAACTCAGCCCAGCACGCCCCACGGCCATCATTGCCCCATCCCTCACCCAAGACTTCCATCGATGATCCAGTGCACCGGAAGAACTTTCCAAGGTCCTCGAGCAATCGGATGTCGTAATCAAGGCGGGCTATGGAAGACATCGTAGCTCGAGCGCTGCTTCGTCGTGCGGAGTCGGCCACCCAGCCCAAGTGCACTTCCATATCCAAGGTGCGAATTTTGTTCATGTCCTGTGGCGAACTGAGAAGCCAGGCCAGCACTTCCCACTCCGAACCTTCGGTGTCAATCTTCAGATGTACGGAGAGGCGCTTGCGATCCTGTAAGTGAGACTCGAGCGACTCGTAGCTTCTGCCCTGAATTGAAGCAGTCTCTGGTCCGGAGCAGATCTGAAAGACCTGGTACGGAGTTTCGTAACAGTGAAGTCCATCTTCAGCGCACTTGCCGGTTGCATTCGGAGCTTTGCCCCCCAGCGTCGGGGAGTCATCAGGCCGCTGGAAGCAGTCGTAGAGGCGCGTTGGCACCCTGTACAGGTTGCTCATCTTCTCACTCCACAGATCTCGCTGCTCAATGCCGTACGACAGGCCGATCACGCCACCATCCTCCTGTTCGGTGCCCCATTTAGTCTGGATGGCTTTCAAGCACCATGTCATGTCCTTGGGAGCAGGCCACAGGAAGCAACACCGAGCTACTGACCTGCGATCAAAGCCAAGAGTCTCCGAACATGTACCATCCTCCGCATAGTTCCTCCTGCACGACACCGGTCGCCGCCTTGACAGTGCGCTCACCCAGTTTGATGAGCTTCTCGCTGCGCTTCACGTACGGCCAGGGTTCCGGATTCGGTAAACACGGCCTCCATCACACAGAAAAGCTCGGCAAAGAAGCCCTCTACTCGTCAACGTCAGTGCCTGCTGTGCCAATGCCTCTTCTGGAACTGAGGAGGGAGCCGACCCGGTCGTGAGCTGAGGGTCGTGTAAGTCCTTAGTCGCGCAGCAGTTAAGAAAAGCCTGCAGCAACGTGCTCCATTTTTGCCACCGTGCGTCTTTTCACAGGGGCTGAGGCTCGGCCACTGCACCGGGATGCTGCGGCTCGGAAGCTCGGGCTCGAAGGGAGTCTTGGGAACAGGCTTTCCTTGGTATGCAGTGGCCGAGTTCCAGAGAGGTGGTCACGGTCGCACCAAAATGGGAAGGCATGCCGCAGAGGATCCAAGCAATGCTGGATGAACAAAGCTGATCGCCTGCGCTGCTCGGTCACAGAAGCACGTTTCGGGTGGAAGTTCAGTTCGTCGTGGCAACGTCATGTTCTTGCTCGTTACGAGATCAATGTTGCATGTGCGGCAAAGAACTACTTGGAGCACATGTACCATCTTGAGACCAGCTAGTTGCTTTGCGGCCTAGCTTCGAATTGGATCACTGGGAAGCCCCCGGCAGCATGAGCCAGCGGCTCTGGACAGTTTTTGCAATTCCTCAGATGAGGTCAAAGGCTCGGCATGCCCAATCTACGGACTTGCATGCCTATCGTTAGGTCCAAGCCACCCGCCGTGGGGCCACTTCACCCACTCCTCTGCGAGAACCTCCATGTCCATCACATTTCACCGCACGAGTACCGATGTCGCTGCTACTTGGCAAGCAGATGTACAGCTGTAACTTTGCACAAAGTAAAGAGAACCTCCATGGAGGATCCCGTGCACAGCAAGTACTTGCCCAGATGCTCCAATGTTTCGATGTCCTCCGACACGATCGAAGAAAGGCTTTAGAGTCTAAAGTGATACACCTAACGGCTGTGCCCCAAAATCACCCTGAACAAATACTAACCCTGTAGGCCAACTTGGCAGGAACCGTTTCCTCTCCTTGGCCACCCGGCCCTGCGGAGAGAGCTTGGTGCGTGCCAACCCACGGGAGGACTCCACGCTCCAACCCAGGTGCACCTGTTCATGAACTTGTCGGAAGCCATCATGGTCGCCGGGGTATTCATTTACTGGGGGGTAAATCTATCAAAGCTACTGGGGGGGCGATGTGGGCCGACTCAGGAGGTATTGTAGCGTTTCATAGAAGGTTGTTCTTGTTTCCAAGCATGAGGCTTTGATGTTGAGGGTCTCCAGCACGGCGTGCACAGGGACGACTGAAATCGGCTTCTCGCCACAGTCCAGCTCCCGCATAAAAGTCCACTGTTTGCTTTGGCACTCCCCAACGTGGATATCGTGCTGGCGCCACAGTTCAGTGTCTATGTTGGTCTGTTTTTCACGGCGGTGCGCAGTACCGCTCGTATTTTGGTGCTTGCACATCGTCTCCCCGCCGCAGTTCTGCGAAATCCGCCTCCGGAAATCGTGCTCCAGCTTGGGTGCGACACGTGCTCCCACCTCCCACCTCCCGCATCGCGCTCCCGTCAGAATCCCGTGACTTCGTTTTTTGTCTCGGGAACTTCAGGGGTGCAAAAGCAATGGTTCGAGGCAGGTAAAGCTTGGAACTATCTTGGACTGTAAGGTGTCCTCTTCATTGCTTTGGGACTGTTTTGGGGTCCACGCTGGCGTAGTAAGTTACCCTATAGAGATAGGCTGGCAAAGACACTGTCAGGACACCCTCCCTCCTGCACCTCCATGTCTAGGGTGCGGATTTTGTCCATCTCTCGTGGGTTCGCCAGCAACCACTCCAGAATTTCCCACTCCGAACCTGCGCAAATTTGCATAGGTGCATCTGTGCCAACAACTTGGTCGCCAAGACTGCATTCCAGAACGTTTGTCACAAACGGCCAAGCATGAAGAGCTTATTGATTTTTTCGTTACATCATAAGAAGCGGACATGTCTCCATGCCGTACTGTCGACAAAATCGGGGTTGGCACCTTCCACGTCGATCTTCAGGTGTACGGAAAGAGCATGGCGATCTCTCAGGTGCAGCTCCAAGGGCTCCTTGAATGCTTCTATATGACGATTATTAGTATTACTATTATTAACAACATGTTTATTACTATGATCGTTATTGCTCTTATTATTGCAATTATTAAGGCGAGGCTGCGAATCAGACATCAACCCTTCTCAGTGCATGCAGGGATCGTAGTTCCGCCCTCCGTGGCTTGCCTTCTCGGGACCCAGGCAAATTTGGAAAGCTTGGTAAGGCGTCTCATAACCTGAGCGGCTTCAGCAGCACACTTACCAATTTTGAACACTGGCCCGTGAGGACATGAAGCTGTATGAACCAAGCTGCACACAGAAATGTTAGGGAAGCCTGTATTGATTTGTGTCAGCGCATGCATTCGGGCTCACTACAACATGGTGGAACAAGCAGACCATTGTGCTCATTTGCCTTGCCCGGGCTGGCCATCATAAAACTCCGCTTTCCCTCTGATTCTTGAGAGACCAGTGCGATCTCATACCACGGCTTGCATAAAACTCAAACTGCCAAGACATGATGCCTCTTGCCGTGCATCAAAACTAGGATACAAAGCATGCTTCATGAACAGGCTTGAAGGCTTTCGCCACGTTTCACTCGAAGAGTGGCACACGTTCAAGCCTGTTGACGCACCCTAAAATCATGAGTCGAACAACCTACTGAAGCGCCAGGTCCTCATTGACGACAGCAATAACTCATGTCATGGTCATGCTCGTAGTCCCAGAAGTTGCGTCGCTTGGCTTCAAGCAACGATGATATGACAATGCCGGTGGACGTTTTCAACATGCTCACAATCACGTGGAAAATCGATTTGCTTCTTCGTGTCTTGCCAGAAGCCCATGGATGTTCCATAGCTCTCCAGCTTTACATCTCACAGAAGGGGATCTGCCGGCTTGTTGCGGTCTTACGATCACGGATCCCTCACAGACGTACAGTGTGTGCAACGATTAGGGCGTGTGGCGTGTGCTTGTGAAGATCACACTCCGAGAATCTCTAAGGCCAGGGGGCAGTGCCCACCAACTCCTTGACAAGAGCCGGTGCCGTTTGGGGCAGAGCCCTGCAGGGGTGGCGAAGCCTGAACAGATCGACCCGAAGGTTGCTTGCAATTTGCTTTGTGCAGCTGCGGCCTGGGGATTTTGGAAGCAATCGTAAAGTCGCGGAGGAACCTGTCAAGTTGTCATTTTTTACAAGGCTTCGTATGGCTCAGAGTCGCAGACTCGCAGCCCCATCATGTTGATGCCTTGTAGACGTTGCTGACCTTGCTTTGCAAAGGCACTGGCACAAACAGAGGGGGTCTCGGAACTCTAACACTGTCTCAGCCTCAGCCTCAGGACTGCTTTGGCTCAGGCTTCCCATCTCTGAAGACACCTCCAACTTCGGCCCTTCCTCGTTCGCGCCAAGTCGCCAGCTCACTCCAGAGATCTCTTTCCTCGATTCCATAGGACAAGCCAATGGCCTTCCAGGTCACACGAGTTCAACGCCTCCCGCCACACATGCACTCTGGCTTTGCTACAGTTGACATGGCCGGTGCCCTCTCACGATTTCCACGCTGCTGCCGCATTTCAGTTCTAGCCGGAGCGATCATCTTCAACTCAGAAATAAACCCTTTTCGACAAGATCTAGTATGATGTCTGTCGTTTGTGCTCGCCTCTTGCATCTATCGGCTTAACCTCCTTGTGCCTGACGGTGGCTGCTCATGTTTTGCTGTGGTTATGCCGCTATTACCTGTTGAAGTGCTTTCAGGAACTTGCCACAAGTAAGCTTGCAACTTTTGCTATTTCGCGGGGCTGCACATCGCCCCTAGGTCCACGTCCACGTCTGCCATGGCCATGGCTGCTTCAAACTCGATAATCGAATTTACATGTAAAGTAGCCACGCACATATTCCTGCAGGTGGACCCACACCATGCTCAAGGCTAAAGAAGCTCACAAGTCTAAGCAGCTAGATTGCTGAATGTTGCTCCTCCGGACCTTGCCGTCTGGTTGCTGGTTCCCCACCGAGCCCGTCAGTGCACGACGGCACCATGTCATATCCTGGACACTGTTGTGCTCACACTGGCAGTGCAGGTAGCGCTCCATCGGCACTAAATCGAACAAAATATATCTTGCAGACTTGCTGCTCCGAATAGGTGCCAGCCATCACCTGAGCTGTCACTGTCTGGACGTTTTGGCAACCGTGACCTCGCTTCATTTCAAAAGACTTTCAGGGATGTGCCGCGTCTGCAGGTGCAGTCAAGGGGCAGAGGGCTTCGTCTACCACTCCGGTGGCAGCGGCAACAGCACGCTCCCCGAGGATCATGTTTTCGACTTCCTTGGTCCTGCGGTCAACGGAAGGAAGCCGCTGATGATCTGATGGCTTGAAAAGCAATGGGTCCTGTAAGGGTACTGTGGTGCGCGAGGCAGACAAGGCCTGCACTTCTCACTGCCACACCGCTCACGGCGGAACATCACAACGGCTCCTGCCCGGCCGAGAGCTGGCATCTTTCCTCGCAGCCTGACAGCCCGGTAACGTCTCGCGATGAAACCACATGTACGAGCACCTACGATGTCGGAGTTCTTGCAGCGGGAACAGGTGCTGACAGCATCGCCTTGAGCTAGAGAGGATCTTTCGGAAGACACTGCCGCATCGGTTACTGTTGTCCGCCCATTCGAGGTTTCATGCCTCTGAATTGATCTCAGCTGGCCCACGCAAGGCGCCCCCAGGCCTGGCAGCCATCTAGGCTTGGCCAGTCTCGAAGATCCAGGCGTTGTTGCAACGGCGATGGCGACTCCATTGTCGGAGGTGTGGTCTCCTGCCGTGCGGGCAACGTGCACTTGGCAGACAGGCAGCCGCCACAATTTGGGTAGGGGCAGGGTTGGGGGGACCATGCTGATCAGTGCTCCTGCGGAATGTCACGCAGCAGCACAGGCGAGGGTTGTGAGGGAAGCCTGTCTCTGCTAGGACATGAACAAGCAACGACTGACTGACTCAATCAACGCAAACGGACTGAAACAGTGTGCCAACTCGTCAGTTGATCGACGGAAACTGGTGCCTTTGAACTTGCAAAGGTGAAGGCATTCTCGCTAGCGGAACGAGTTCCGCTTCAGGTGACCCACCTGGCACGAAAACACTCAAGCCTGATACGAAGCTCCAGGAGTGATAGTGGCCTTCTTCGACGGTGCTTTGGGAGCCCTCTCGCGGATGCCTCAGACGGACTTGCTGCACACCGCCCTCACGGCTTCTGATCTCAGATTCCGAGACGCACACCAGAAGGCGAAGAGAAGGCCAGCGGCACCTCGGGTTGCGTTTCACTGTCAAAGCATCGCTCTCGTTTCGCGCCACGATACCACCGAAGCCATGTCAAATTTCAACTCAACCAGGGGTCAGGCAGCCCATGACGACAGCAAGCTGCTTCGGCTTCCTGTACAACTCAGGCTTATGCGCAGCATGCCACAGAATGCTCAAGTTGCTGTACTTTGCTGTACTGCACAGATCGAATTGCGCCAGCTCCGCCAGTCATTCCAACTCCTGCATGCAGCACCGATCATCACTGAAATGCGGAGAGAAAGTCTTTCCTTCCAGTTCCCATGATCCACGTCGCCAAAGGCAGCTCATGCAATGAGATGCGGCATTGCGGCTTCGCTATGCTTCACTGCTGCTTCTGCTGGTAGTGAGACTACATTTGCGCTCGTTGGACGGACGAACGACTTCATGCTCGTCAGTTACCAATTTGGGCGATCCTGATGCTCAGATCTCGATACGGCAGGCTATCAGGGATGCAGGTCACAAACATGCAGCATGTGCCCAACACTTGCCCAACAGAACGGACGCGGACACACTCTTCGAGTCTTCGAGGAGCACAGCCTGGGTGTCTGTCTTCAAGAGGCCTGTCTCGGAGAGCACCTGGCAGTTGCAACTCTGCCCTGCGGAGCAGCCACTGCCAAGATCAGTCAGAGCAGCGATGTCTCGCATCACCTGGGCTGAGTCAAC
The DNA here is from genome assembly GCA_905221635.1 of Symbiodinium sp. CCMP2456. Lineage (NCBI taxonomy): Eukaryota > Dinophyceae > Suessiales > Symbiodiniaceae > Symbiodinium > Symbiodinium sp. CCMP2456. Next base: position 12,575 of record CAJNDV010005614.1, on the reverse strand, counting down.
TCCGCGAAGTCGGACACCCTCGAGCTTAGTCCGTAGCCAAAGGTCTCACTGTCCAAAGCGGTACTGGATTGCACCTGAAGAACCATGCACAAGATACCAGTCTCAATGTTCAACTACCCCAGGCCTGAACACGCCCTCCTTGACATCAATCAAGGCGACGTGCTTCAACCCCGCTTCTTGTGGAGACAGCGACGTGGCCACCTAGCAATGCTGTCAGGTGCCGGAACAGCTGAACGCAGGGAGTCTGAGCACTGAGCAGAAGAGCCAGGCTGCATCACATAGAACTCTCCGCGCAGCGACTCCTGGTCAGCTCAGGAGTCCGCTCCCGCCAGGGCGCGTGCGATGTGCACACGACCATGATGTTCAATGCAAATCGCGTCGGCGTCTCCTGTGGCTTCACCTGGCAGTCGTGTTCGTGGCCCCAGATGACCTCGAGCAGAAGCCCACGAGCTCAGCGATCCACTCTGCCGGGATGCCCCGCCAGATCCAAGAAGGAAGGGAGCATCTCCTCGTGGATACACCTGACATCCGAGCCCTAAACCCCCCCAAGGCCCTCGAAGAGCCGCCTTGAGGCTCCGACGCCTTGCTGGGCACCGCACCTTTGTTGCCCTTGTGCCTCCATCGCTCTAAGCGTACTTCGCTGCAGAAGAGGTGCAGTCGATTTTGCCCTAGCTGGCGCAAAGCTATCACCTGTTCTGGTGCAGGATCATCACGTGGAACCACTTCTCGGTGTCCACAGGAGTCTGTCATGAAACATGCGCGGCAACACACCGCACCACTTTTGCGGTAGCGACTGACTTCTACCTCCCGCCTCGAAGCGGACCTTTTTCGCCTGAAGCACGTGAAGCACCGGCCACGCACAAAAGCAAACGGCAGGGTGGCACCTGGAAAGCTCTATGCAGCCGCTCATCTCGGATGTTGCCAAGGCCGTAGATCGCCACTCGGGTCTTGCCCTCCAAGCTTCAAAATCACTCCCAGCTATGCTCTCTCTTCTTCCTCAGGGCTTAGGGAGCGTTCGACTCTCTCTCGTTCTTTCGCCAGGGCTAGGGCAGGAGGGTAGAAGTTGTCTTCTTCTTTGTGATTCGACTCTGCTGGTCACTCGGTGCGTCGTGACGGTCGCATTTTCCTTTGTCAGCTAAGGTGGCTAGGGGTTCCGAGAGCTGATCCCGTCCTGCCTTGACCAGCAAGATTGGCCTGATGACAATGTCCTTCATGCGAGTAGGGCAGGTTCCATAAAACTGTCGGCCGCTCGACTAGATAGGGTCCTCGAGGTCTTCATGGCGCCCGAAGTAGTTGCACAGGCCGCCCACCTGTGAACCAGGGATCAGCACCAGGTGGTGAGCTGGGCCTCGCGCGCGGCCTCCAAGATGTTCGCTGCACAGAGATTGCTCTCTCCGCCAGGGTCGTCATGATTTCCATGAATCATGAAGCTGGCGTCCAAAACATGCTCAGCAGCAGCTGAACCGGCATGACAATGAAAGTGCAAAGCTGTGAAGTTCAAGCATGCCAGCAGGACAAAGGGCACTCGACGTTCAAGTTGGGGTCCTGCATTACATGCGTTGATGCTTCAGAAAAAACAAGTGTTGCCATGTCTTCCTTGTAGTTGACCTGGCCGGTGCCGAAGCAGGCCGGATCGCTGACCACCTACGACCGCACAGCAATTCCACAACAGGACACTTTGCTTCTTCCAAGCCGTTCCAAGCTCTGGGAGTTGCCTCGAAGGCCACCTGAACAGACTCTCCGCAGACCCCACTGTAACACTCCACAACCCGCGAGGCCTCTCCAGAACCCATCGTGTACTGTTTCAGAAGGTTCATGGTTCTGAAGAGACATCCCCTGACAGCAGCGCATGCTTGTCGCAGTCACAGCAGACAGAGCCTGCAAAGTCATGCGGCAACTGGCCTGGATGGCTTGTTCTCATGGAACAGGTCCCCACCTGCACGCAGCGTAGTGCAGCTGAAGCTGTGACCGCCTACACTGAACAAGCTCCTCCTCTCACACGAAACTTAGGTGATCACCATGCAGAATGAGATCTGCTCGGCCATTCTTTCCGATCTGCAGAGCTTCCTCTCAGCATGACAGATGGCGGCTCAGGCACTTGGCCGGGAGGTACTACTTCGTCCTCAAGTGTCTCCAAGGAGTCTTTCCCACGAACCTCGAGAGCAACGCTCGGAAACTGCAGAGGCTAACTGTGTCAGGCTCACCTTGTCTTTCTCATTGAAGCCGACCTGAAGCGAAATCGATAATTCGAGGTCTTTTTCCCAATCACACTCCACACTTCCACACTGGCGAGATCACTCATCAAGTGCAGCGGTGGCACATGGGTATCAGTAAGGATCAGAATACGCAGGGTGTCAGCGTCAGGGAGCTCATCCTGTTTGACCACAGGGATAACCCGGAAAATGACTCGGCATTTCGCTCCTGTTCGAGCCCCCATCCGCTGTAATTGTAAGCTTTCACTGCAGTGACACGCAAACACGTCAGCTCACGGTTCCGAAACATGCAGGAGCCACCGCCATGCAGAGCGACACGTGGAGCTGACGCTAAGAATACTTGGGACTTCTTGTGTACCCTTAAACTTCCTGAAGGATGTGTGAATTTACGAATCCTGACTCTCCAGGCGAACCCCTTCAACCGTCCTGTTTCACCTGCTCCCATAAAAGCGAAGCCAAGCTTAGCACGACACCAAAACACAGCCAAAGCCTCTGACGATGCGTCTTCTGCCATATTCCTTCTTCACATCTAAGTTTGATTAATTTTTTGCTTGACGCAGCGGCGCTCATAGAATGCAACAAGCTCCTCGCGAAAGGGAATTAACTGGTGGCCACGATACCAACACACGCCTCGCCGTCGTGGCAAAGGCAAGCTTTGGAGTTATTGCTTGGCATCCATCCGTTGCAAGAGCTTTCGTGCTGACTCGCCGAATGGATTGGCGAAGCAACGGCAACCTTTCCTAGTGTTGAGGGCACTCCGGAAGCTCTGGTCTCCCACGAAAACTCTAGCACGGTTGTCCTCCATCAAGCATCTGAACCCTTAGCTTAGCCAAAACCGCCTTAGTGGGTTTCATTATCAAAAAAATAAAATTGTGTCCAACAAGGACCCAGTTAAGCTCAGATAGTTAAGCTCAGATAAGGGAAAATAGCGTTTAGGGTTTAGGATTTGCAATGTCCCCAGAGGCCATACCCTAGGATTGTCCTTCTCGGGTCTTCGGCTGTAAACTCCCAGTTGCCAGCTCTCGAATGAAGGAGGAAGACCGGGGTTTAGCCTAGACTTTAGGGCTTATAGTGTTTAAGGTTTAGGGTTTGGGGGTTTGGTGGTTTAGGCTGTACATGTAGCCGACAAAGAACCGACCTTAAGGAACTCTATACAGAAACCATAGCAAGGAGTCCCAAAATGGTAGGGTTTTTCTGTCATGGGTAGGGTTTAGGGCTGACCATTATCACGGGCTGATTAGAGAAACAGAATCGCATAACGCTGCGAAAACATGAAGTTATTCAGTTGAAACGGCATCGAAGCCAACCGGCAATCGGAACCCAAAACATACAGGACCGAAGTCCGTGCCCCCGTCGGCGCCCACCCCAAGTTCACGAGGAAGAAACGTTGGCTACTGCTCACTACCTGTCCCATTGTCAACAGTGTTACACAACTCCCCAATACTCTTGCCCGTGCAGTCACATGGCCGCGACAAGCGCGACGCCGATGGCAGGACAGAAACCTTTTTGGAGGCAGCCTAAGCAGCATGAACTCAACAACGCATTCCGAAACTCAACGTGACACATGGTAGACGAAGCATGTCGCTTCAGGACGAAGGCTGCAGTCATGGAAGCTGTGCTAAAAATATTTGCATGGCGTCACCGGTCACTGAAGCAGGAGTCTGGCAGCAACACTTCCATGACCTCATCATGTACAAGCTCCCTTTCAAGGAGCTCCCGAAGGAGGCATCAGTCTGGGCTAGGCTCGGTACATTATCACTTGACATTTTTGTTCAAAGTGAATATCTTGTTCGATCATCGTGCCAAATCCCGACTCGTTGCCCACCTTACAGTGAATGACCTATTAACACGGAGTTCCCCTGCGCATTTCGCAATGGCTTTGCTCCAATAAACTAGCTAAGTGCAGCGGCCACAAGCTCGTGCAACAGGTGACAAGAACGTAGTACTGCTGCGTTTTCTGGCACAGCTTCACCGCATACTGCCACAGATCGGCTCCTTGTTGAAGCGCAGGCAGCGAATTCGAGGGCAAGAACCATACACAGTCGCGATTTGCTCATCGCAGTTCTCCTGCAGGCGGAGCATGGGGAAAAGCTTCGACAATGCAGGTGACGTTCTTGCCTGGAGCCTTCCGCGTCTCATCACAAAGACGTCCTCAGTGGCACATAGGACATATGCATCCATTCCCCCGTGGGCCTCGAACCCACAAACGAAGATCAGCGTCGAGAGAGTATGATGGATGCCCTGCAGCTCTGAAAGCCTCGGAAACGGCCACAACTCAGCATCCACGGTACAGAGCAGAGTCATGCAGCAACGGGCGCTTGCTGCCAGAAAGCACTGGCTTAAACTCCATGGAAATGTCCTTCTTCATTTGGTCACTGGCATCCATGAGCTTCTTCAGCTCTTCAGTGACGCCGGAGAGCTGCAGCGAGGCCTCAGCTGCGAGAGCATCAGCAGAAACGAGCCCTTCTTATGTCTTCGCTTTTTTGGTATCCGTCAATCTATGACTCGGAAGCTTCTGATTCTTCGCACACAATCTCCAGATGCTTCAAAGAAGTTCAATTCTGCAACCGGCGGCTCCGGCGGCGGACAGCTACACTCAAGCTCTGCCTAGCGGCCCAGCTGTCCTGCAGTGCCCCGAGGTGTCGGATCACCTCGGCATTGGCCGCCCCGGCATGGATGGCACCAAGAGACCTCGAAGTACCATCGCGGTCACGTGTGAAAATGTCAACTTGTGAGAGGCACAGGTACAACCAAGGTGCTCTTTGATGCTCCCCAAGTCTTTCATGGCAGCTGTTAAGGAAGTCATCGCACCAGAACTCAAGTCTTCCTGCGGCGTCACGAAGGACAGCCTGGGCTCAATGACAATAGGCCCCATTGCTAACAGCGCTGGATCTCGTTGGCTGTGCCCTCTGGCCCCAGTCTGGAAAGTTTCAGCAAGCTGAGGAACTTCGGCACCGGCTGACGATTGAAGAGTGTGCTCACTGCCACAGCATACCTTGCGAAAGTCGGAAGTCCAGTCGCAAGGGCGACATTTTTACAAACGGTACAGCTCGGGCCGAGTGACTCGGTGTTGGGCCTCAGCCCCTCCAGCTGCACCGGAGGCGACGCAAGCTCTGTTCGCCGGCAGCCCTCGCTCGAGAGCTCCAGCAGAAGCTCCTTTTTGCCGGAGACCGATCCATCGTGCACTGCGACTGCAAGCCTCACTCTCGGGAACGGGCGCAAGGCTCTTCCCAAGCGATCTCCGCCCAAGTAGGACCAGAATTCCTGCCACACAACTGACCACGCCAGTGCACATGACCGCATAGTGCCGGCATTCAACGGATGGAGCTCTTCACATCCTTAGGATCACGTTGTCAGGGATCGCTGACAAGACGTGCGGTAAAGTTCGGCATGGGAGTCGAGCTGGCCTTGTACGAACGAACACATGCTTGCAGAGCCAACACAAACCTAGCCAGTGGAAGGGGCCGCGACATGACACATGACGTGTGCTTTGTGCACTTGACACTTTTTCTTCCTTGCTTTTTCTGGGTCGTGAGCTCAGCTCCTTTAGGGCAGCCCAAGAAGCCGGCCGATCTCAGTCTCCTGAAGGCCAAGGTCCAAGGCGCGGCTCCTGGCGGTTTCCTTTGCCAGGTTCTGGGACTCTACGTCAGAAGCGGCTTCCAGCAAGACTTGCACTAGATCAGGATTTTCGGTCTTCACGGCGAGCAGCAAGGGTATGGAGCCACTTTCGTTCCGAATGTGCACGCTTGCGCGAGCACTCAACAAGCATTTCACCACCTCTAACCTTTGTTTGCCCACTGCCAGGTGCAAGGCAGTGGCATCTTTCCGATTGGTGGCATCCCTGCTAATACCTGCCTCCAGTAAGTATTCCACCACATTCAAGTGCCCTGCTTCTGCGGCACAATGAAGAGCTGTGGCACCAACACAGTTCGGGACGTCGAGCACCTCAGACGCATGCACCACAGGAGCCACTGCAGAGAGCTGTAGGGGCCGTAGCAGTGCGCGAATCACCTCCGCATCCCCCACCTCCGCAGCCAAATGGAGAGCCGTTGCGTTGTTGGTATTCTGGGCCATCAAGGAGACTCCAGACGACGCCAAGATCTCGGCGGCCTCTGCCCTCCCCGAGGCAGCAGCAATGTGAAGCGCGGTTGCGCCCATCCTGTTCGCTGCATCCTTATCGGCTCCATGATCGAGCAGGTACTCAAGAAGCCTGCAATGTCCACTCTCAGCCGCAAGATGGAGAGCAGTTGCTCGATTCGAGTTCGTTGCGTTCATCTCCGCACCCGCATCCAAAAGCATTTGCAATATCTCAAGATGGCCTAGCGCTGCAGCAACATGCACTGCTGTCTTGCCGTTCGAAGCAAGCCGCGCGTCGGCCTGTGCGGCAAGCAAGTAACGCACTGCCTCCTGGTGCCCATGAAGTGCTGCAGCCGTGAGGGGAGAGCCGTTGACAGCCTTTTTGTTCACATCGGCTCCCGCTCGTCTCAGCATTTCGAGCATAGCAACATCGCCTTGAAGGCTTGCTTTGAAAATGGCCGTCTCACCACGAGCATCTTGGCAGTCAGGCTGCTGGGGGGTCTCCAGCAGCCGTTGGAGCTCTCGCACGTTACCCTCCTCTGCTGCGCTGAGAAGTTGTTCCTCCACTCCGTTCACATAGTCTACAACAACCAGGAGCATAGCGGCGGGACAGCCAAGGGAGCTCCAAGTAGCGTCGTTGCCGACCACTTCATGGTCGAGCAGTAGTTTCTGGCGAAAGCTTGAAATTCCCAGCTGTTCTTGTAACTTCTCCTTGATGCTTAGAACTGTCGGACTCTCCGGTGTGAAGGAGGCCATGTCAAGACTGGCAAGTGCCTCACCTGTCATAGACTGGACCTCCAGCATGGCCATCTTTTCAGGACACAAAGAAAGAATTGGGGCCTTGGCCTCGAGCAAACAGCTGCGGCAGGCAGGAAAAAACGTGCTTCCTGGCAGACAGAGAATCCACGGAGTGGAGGCCGTTGAGGCCCCCTATTTCTTTAAGGCCTGGGCTCGCCGAGCGCAAGGCCACCCCATGCCGCCGTCACCGCCACCACATAGCCGGTGCCCGGGCAAAGGTCGCCAAAGTAGCACCGGAGCCCTGCAGTCACCGCCCCGTCGATGGCTGAAGCAATTTCAACCCGAGCTCCTCCAGTCTCTGGGTCAACCTGTGAGGCCGCCACCCGCCTCGGCTTCATTGCGTCACCGAACAGGATTTCTTGTTGCGAAAAGAGCTCATGCCATCGCTGTGCTTGGCCGTTGAAGCCTGCGCTGCACTTGCAAGGCCAGCGGCTGAAGTCGGATAGGCCTGTCGGCATCATGGCCCTGAAGGTTGTAGAGAGCGCAAAGAAACTCGTCCGGCTCGATGCCCTTCGCAGAGGATGTCTCTCAGAGTCTCTCAAGTCAGGGCAGGCAAGTCAGTGCCGGGGAAGCCATCGCATGAACACAGAGTTCTCACAGGCATTCCAGTCACTTGCTGCTTGGGGGCATCTCTAGACTCTAGACAATATATCATACCGATAGATTCAACAGCGCTGACGACGAAGCCAGCCTTTTTGGGCACCGCTGGGTGCTGCCTGAAGCTGCGGACAAACAAGCGAACGGAGTTAGCTGCGGACATAAGCACGCGCTCTTGCGAGCGGAAAGTTTAATCTTGCTACCAGCAACAAAAATCAAAATCCCTTCATGGTTCCATTCTCTTCGTCGGGTTACCACTATACAACTTCTCCAGATTCGGCTATGACAACAGACAGATACCCAAGTCGGCTCGAGAAATGCCAACGAAGGTTGTAAGTCTGTGCGGCTCTGAGCTGACTGTCGCTCGTACTTCAAGCATGTTGAACCACATTGGCCTTCAACTTGCAGCCGTCATGACTCATCGATGAAGTCGAACCCCGCTCTGTCCGGCATACGCTCTCCGGCTCTTCTTCTTCAGGGTATCAGGTTGCTATCCCCAGCAGTCTGAGTCTTGGCTTTAGTTAAACACGATGTATGTATATGTGGGGGCCCCAAAGCTCCCAGGGTTACCTTAGTTCTGACTGTGATTGCAACTTGTTCGCGAAGAACCCCTGACCGCAGCCGGTATCCCATGGTAGAATACTTGAGTGGCCTCGTCCACAGCTGGTTTCAAGTGATCAACAGGTGCAGGCGACTTTGCTTAGAGACCTGCCAACATATGGAATTTTCCAATCCCGGATTGACACATGAAACTGAAATAACACAGAATTTCCATTTTGAGTCTCAGATTGAGCTCTGAGTTGAGATCACACGCGGGGAAGCCCGGTACCCAGTGCGCGCTGTCCTTGCGATCGAAACGCCTAAGCGCGCATCAGCAGCATCATCGGGTGCCCCTTTCCTTTCCAATTGCTGTGTTCGCGGCCATGGTCTCATGCGGTGGGGGTGGGGCGCTGTGCTGGCCGGGCGAGTGTCAGAGCAGCCCTTGCTCAAGTCTGCCTCCGCGGGTGGTCTGCAGGAGCACTATTGGGCGCAGGTGCTTGGTGCGAGCCACTTGAAGTGCTTTTAAAAACTTCGAAACGCATTGTTTGCCGTGCTTCGAAAAGCTGAAATGCTGCAGTGCCAGACGTGAATGATGCCAACACCGCGCACGTCACGTGTGGAAGCATCTTGCTCGGCCCTAAACGGCCGAGCACCGCTGACCACATGGACGCCCGAGGCTTCGGTTTTGGCTCTAGCAATTCTAGCGCCCCGCCTTCCAATCCGAATGGGGGTGGACCGCTCCATTCAAACATGTAGTTGCTTAGTGCATTTGCAGATAATAGAGACGGCGGCCTTTCAGGGGTTCGGGAAAACCTTAAACCGTGGCTTCAGGCTGAAAGGATAGATGGTGAGGCTAGGCTGAAGAAGGCGTCGATGGACGGTCGATCCGCAGAACCGCACATCATTGAGCGACTCTGGCCAGAGCCTACAGCCCGGGCAGAATGGATGCACTCTGGCACGCAGCCAGGCTGCCACTGCAGAACCACGGCATCCTCCGATGCCGACACAGTGGCTGACACTCCTTACAAGGCGAGCTTCTCACAGAGCTCGGAGCAGTTCAGGGTTACATACACGAGCACCCGAGCAGTAACATTTTGGCGGGGAGGCTGAGCATGCTCGGCTGCTGGGTGCGGGCAGTCACCCGTCTGCAGCCGCACCAGGACAGGAGGTGGTGCCTGAGCTGGCAACTTTCCTGCTCGGCATCTTGCTTCAATGGATCGCAAGCAGGCCGCGAAACCAACAGAAGGCACCAGAGCAGATACCTCAGCCACAGTTCCGTGGAGTCTGGGTCCGTGGGTATCATGCATAGGATCACGGGAGGGCACAAGCCGTTGATGGCGACAATTGGCACGCGAACGATGGCAGACACGGGCTCCACCGACTGCGACATCAAGATCACCGTCACCCAAACCTACCAGACATGACTTTCGAATTCGAACCAGGCCGTGTGAGCAGGAGGAAGGGCCTTGGGCAACTCGCTGTACAAAGCGAAAGCCAGGGTAGCCAGACCTCAGTCCGAATCCTGCCGTTAAGTGCAGCCGCAAGTCATTCGTTGCTGAGGGCGGAGCACATGAAAAAGTTGTAGTGTGCCGCTGCTCTCTTCGGTGTGCTGAGTGGCGCGAGGCCACAAACCAAGCAAGAGTGAGGCAGAAGTTCTGCTTCCGGCAGTGCGCCAACACTGGTTGCTGCAGTACCTTTCAACAGGAAAGCCCCTTGCACTTCTCGCAGCTCCTGCACGTTCAACTGTTCAACACACTTAGTGGCGAAGGCAACGCAAGAATTACCAACGAGTCCTCATCGGATGCAAAACACCGAAGCATGGCCAGCAACACAAGCTTTCTCCGAAAGCACCCACTGCTCACAGGTGCTGATGTTTATGGAGAGCCCGGGCCTTGCACCGACTTCGGCATGTGTGGCACGATGCCCAAGGCCTGCACAGAGCGGACTTTCAAGACGTGCAATGCATTGACCTCTGCTCACGAGCCGAGGTGTGCTGGATGCCTGGCCATCGCCTCCTGGCATGCCAGTCTCACTTCATCGCCCTACACTTGGCCGGAGCGGATTGCAATGAAAAGACAGTCCAAGCCCAACTTGCGCCGGGCTTTGTCTACGCCCCCTTTACACTGTGAACCTTCGAGAAATTGTCCTTATCAGGCAAGCCTCAACAAGGACTTGGGGATCTGAGGCGCGATACACTGAAAGCAGCACTCCGGACAGAAGCAAAATCCAGTTGAAGCTAAACGCTGAATCGAAAATCTTGCAAGGACGCCTGCATATCATGAACGAAGATAGACATCGGCGCGCTGCGTGAGGAGAAGCTGAGTAACTTCCAGTTGCATCTCTCCCGTCCCGTCAGAAGTCAGACCTCTGCCGCGCCGCGGAGACGTGGCACCCAGGCCCGGGGCACTGACGGGGCTCCCGGGGCTGCTTGGGCTCGGAAAGCCAGAGCCTCACAGAGTCCGCAAAGCTGAAGCTCGCAGGCCGCGGTGGTCTAAGGATCACAAAACTGATGTAACCGGCCGGGATCACGGAACAAAAAGTGACCAAGAAAAACTATGCACCAATGCAGGTCTTGCGTAGCGGCAAGCTAAAGGCAAACAGCAGTTATTGTGCGGCAAGCTCTTGGGAAACTCCCTGTTTCAGGTGACCGGAATGCTTCATTTGGCGGCTTTGGCTGGTTCGGGCTTAATGGCAACAACAAATAGTAAGAATGTTAACAATGGTAGTCATAGACTCAGAGTAACAGTAAGAATAACAGTAACACTAGCAATCATGGTAATAATAGTCATGCTAGGAATTATCGTAATACTGGCAATAATCGTAACAAGGGTAATGATGGTAAGAATAATAACAACAGTAGTTACAGTGACAATAATAGTAGAAATTCTTGTGATAATAACTCATGAGAGGAAAAAGGTCGTCATGGTGATCATAGCAATAATAAAAGTAACGGCAATCTAATAAAAAATAGCTACCAAAAATAGTAAAAAAGGTAGTGATGGTAAAAGCACTAGTAGCAATAATAGCAGGAGCAGCAGTAGTACAGAAGTAGTAAAACTCGTAAAACTAGCCGATACAAGTAATACCACTAATACTAGTAATACTAATGAGAATGACTGTAATAACAGCAATGATGGAAATAATGATAATAATAGCGACAACAATCACAAGAGTAGCAATACAACAGGAACAATGGAAGCAACAAAAGTAAAGACAGCAACAATGCTAGCAACAGCATTTACACTAAGACTACTGTCATGAGAACAATAATATTAATGATAGCAAGAATAGTAATGATAGTCAGAATGAGGGGACAATTATTGCCCCCTCCCTCTAACATGAAAAGAGGAGTGGTCAATAAAACTCGAAAAGTGTTCTCGATATTAGGTCGGGTTTTATCTCTACTGACACTTTGGGGATGCTTGCTCCTGCTCTGGCTCTTGCTACTGCTGCAGCTGCTGCTGCGGCTCTTGCTCCTGCTCCCGCTGCGGCTCTTGCTTCTGCTCTTGCTCATGCTGCAGCTCTTTCGCTCCTATTCTTGCTTCTGCTCTTTCCCCTGCTCCTGCTCCTGCTCTTGCTGCTGCTCTTGCTCCTGCTATTGCTCCTGCACTTGCTCTTACACCCCGCGAATTAAAAACAGGCTTTAAAAGGCGATGATGATTTCAGAATGATTCCCCGGAAAGTGTTTTATTATTAGGGCTTTTTCTAACGAACGAAGGGAAGTGACTAGCAACGGCAATAATGGTAACAGTAGAAATGGTAGTGCTAATCATGAGTATAGTAAGGATAGTAGTACATGTGCGGTGTGTGTGGCAACAGTTATCAAAATACTACTATTCATAACCATGACGATTCTAATAGCATGAAAGTAAAACGAATACAACCAAGACAAATAGTCATAGTAACAAGGTCACGCCACCGCTGGTGGCCCCGTGGATTTTGCACGCCAAATCGTGCATTTACCCCACGAATACCAGCATTCTTAGTGATAAATGCGTTTCACGGATGTGTCTTTTTTCTTGATTTGAAAGCACGAGCACACTCTTCTAGTAACAAAAGTGACACGCCTGCCAGTGTTTTCGAAGGTTCGGACGTGCATGGTTTGGACGATGTTTTTTTGCAATTCGTGCGTATTTTGCAAAGTTATCCTTGAGGTTCATGCAGGAACTATTTGTAGTAGTACTAGTAGTAGGAATCAGCTGCAGTAACGATCATGCTTTTTCCAAGCAAGCGTCAGAGTTGTAGTAAAAAACAGAAGTCAAAGCAGAATGAATCCGATCATTCGACGGTTATTGGTCAGAATAGTTCAGCCTTTCAGGCCTCAATGAGTTTTCCGTCTTTTCAATGGTG
>CAJNDV010005603.1:40657-53542 GCA_905221635.1 Symbiodinium sp. CCMP2456 | reverse complement strand
ACCCTAAACCCTAAACCCTCCGAGGCTCGGCCGAAGCCTCCAAGGCTTCGTGGACGATGCGCCCAACTTTCTGCCGACCCCCCGGGCCTTCGGCGCTTTTTGCGGGGGGCTCCTTTGAAGGGCTCCTCTTTAAGGGTAGGGTTTAGGGTTTAGGGTTTAGGGTTTAGGGTTTAGGGTTTAGGGTGGGCTCCGTTTCGGGGGGGGGTTCCCTTTAAGGTTCCCTTTTAGGGTTCCCTTTAAAGGGTAGGGTTTTCTTCTCAGGGCTCCCTTTAAAAGTGCCTTCAAGGGTTCCCGCTTTAAAGGGTTCCCTTTTGGGGTTCCCTTTTGGGGTTCCCTTGAAGGGTTCTGTTCCGTGAATGGGTTTCTGCCAGGGTGCTGGGTGGGGGTTCCTTAAGCTTTCCTCTAAAGGTTCCTATAAGGGTTTCCTGCCAAAGAATGGGGGTTCCTACAAGGGGTGCCTGTGGATGGTTAGGGTCCAGGCTATAGGTTCAAGGTTTAGCCTTCAGGGTCTCCGTGGCTTCAGTATGTTTTTCTAGGGTTTAGAGCTTCAGGCTTCGGGTTTAGGGTTCAGGGTTGGGGTCTGGGTTTACAGTTTAGGGGTCAGGGTTCAGGGTTCAGGGTTCAGGGTTCAGGGTTTAGGGTTTAGGGTTTAGGGTTTAGGGTTTAGGGTTTAGGGTTTAGGTTGGGGGTGCAGGGTTGAGGGTTGGGGGTGCAGGGGTATCCTAGTGTATCTCCCTTGACCAACTAAAGGCTCCGCAGCTCGAGGCTACTGTGTCGTTCAGAACTATCGGCAGCATGGTCGTCAGTGCTTATCGGTTTACTTTCATCCTTGCAAGTATGGCGAACTAACCCTAAACCTTAAACCCTAAACCCTAAACCCTAAACCTCATTCTTGCAAGTATGGCGAACTTGCCTTTCAACTTCTCCAACCAGTAGTTGAGGATATTGCTCACCCCACTGTCGCATGTCTTCCCTGCAAGTCCACACTTCTTGCAAACCTGACGCCAGAGCACAACAACTCGCACGCCTGAAGCTTTTCAGCACTGAAAAGCAGGGATTATGTCGGGTAGAGGTTTACCCTAAACCCAAAACCCAAAGCCCTAAACCCTAAACCCTAAGCCCAGGGTATGCCGTATGCAGTCAGCTGAAGCTTAAAGGGCAAGACTTCCCTGGCCCAGACTCGGCAGTTCAGATAGTTCAGTAAGAGTGAACCTAAACCCATCCGCGGTTTATTGGTTTAGGGTTTAGGGTTTAGGGTTTAGGGCTTTAGCAATTCTGATGAAAAGGCTCTGCCTCCCTTTCTTCCGGGTATGGGGCCATGTCGAGCCTTGACATGAGATCCTTGCAGCACCCTTCCCGCAGAGCCGTAGGGCATCGGGCTATAGAATTTAGGGCTTAGGGTTTAGGGTTTAGGGCTTCGGGTTTAGGGTTGCTATAGAGAGCCCAAAGGCACGCCTAGTCTGCTTAGCTGGGGCTCCAGATCGCGCACTGCGGCCCGAAACCTGAACCCTAAACCCTAAACCCTAAACCCTAAACCCTAAACCTGAAGCCCTAAACCCTAAATCCTAAACCCTAAACCTCAAACCCTAAACATTAAAAAGCATGGCATGACTCAGATGCCTTGACTACTTGCCCGTGGGCATCGTCCGGAGCGACCGGGACAGCCAGCCGTTGGCCCGGCCGGGGGTTTGCCACCGGAGCTTAGAAGGATGTTCGTTTAGGGTTTAGGGTTTAGGGTTTAGGGTTTAGGGAAACCTGAGGAAACGGTGTAAACCCCTGTCAGTTACAGGAAACTACAGGTGGGGAGTTTAGGGTTTAGGGGCTTAGGGTTTAGGGGTTTAGGGTTTAGGGGTTTAGCGGTTTAGGGTTTAGCGGTTTAGGGTTTAGTTAAAGGAAACTACAGGTGGGGAGTTTAGGGTTTACGGTTTAGGGGTTTAGGGTTTAGGGGTTTAGGGGTTTAGGGTTTAGTTAAAGGAAACTACAGGTCGGGATTTTGTTTAGGGGGTCTTGATGTTCCCCGGATGCTGGGTTCTTGTTACTTGGAGGTTCATGGGTGGTTATAGCTGGGGTTATAGGTAGGGTAACTATACTTATAGCCCATATTAGGGGACTTATAACCCCAGTTACTACCCATGAACCTCCAAGTAAGGGATCTAAGTTTGAGTTTCCATAATAGGGATCTACAATAAGTAATAGGGTTTCTTTATGATCGTAACTGAGATGAAGTCCCTTCACCAAGAGCACAGGATGTTTCTGGTTAAGCCCCCAGATTCCTTGTCAATGCAGGTTTAGCTACGTCTGCTAGGTGATGGAGGAAGATGGATCCCTGCTGAAAGGGGGCGTGTGCGGTCTAGGGATTTTGGGCTTCCGGTGTCAGCATCAGAGTCAGGTGAACGCTGAGTCTCTCTTTTTTTTTAAGGGTCGGGTCTTGTGCCTCAAGCTTAAGACGAGATACACATTCCTTTACCTCATGAGTTACTTCAGAGCCTTGCACTCGTATTGTAACATTGTCACTAAGGAGTAGTAGAAATCTTCAACCCCTAGCCCCCCAATTCCTTCACCCGACCATCGCATGCCAAGGCCGCGCGTCTGTACGATGTGCAGCGTCCGGGCCACAGGTTTCGGGCATCGCAGGTGGCCCGTGCCATTGTTTGGGCTCTAGGATTCTGGTTCTGGGTGCAGAGTTTAGGGAGGTTTGAGGCCATGACCGTGTCTTCAAAGCTGTCCTGGTTGGAGAGGGGGGCCCACTGCTAGCTTTACTCCGCAGCCCTCTGACATTTGTCCGAAGGAGTTGAAAGCCAACACTGCTACTGCGAATCGTTGTAGTCGTCGTCGTCGTCGTCGTCGGCCTCGTCGTCGTCGTCGTCGTTGTCGCGTACTAGCAGTAGTAGTGGTAGTAGTAGTAGTAGTAGTAGTAGTAGTAGTAGTAGTAGTAGTAGTAGTACTAGTAGTCGTCCGTCGTCGTCGTCGTCGTCGTCGTCGTCGTCGTCGTGGTAGAAGCAGCAGTAGGAGCAGTACAGTAGGAGTAGTAGGACTGAGAGTAGGAGTAGGAGTAATTGGAGTCGTAGGCGTGGTGCTGTAGGACTCGTCGTCGTCGCAGTCGTGGTGGTATTGGTATAGCTGTAGTGGTAGTGGCAGTGGAAATGGCAGTGGTAGCCGCAGTGGCAGTGCTGGTGGTAGTGGCAGGAATTGCAGCCGCAGCCACTGTTGCTTCCGACTCTGCTGCCCCAATTCCTACAGCCTGGACCCAAAGTTCTACTACTTCCAAATTGCAGAATTTTCAGAAACCCCGATGCAAAGCCTAAAGGCTCTAAACCCTAAACCCTAAAACCCTGAGCCCTAAAACCCTAAACCCCAAAGCCCTAAACCCTAAAACCCTAAGCCCTGAACCCTAAACCTGAGGTATTGCCGTGGGCTCAACGTGCGACTCACGAGCAGAGTGGCCAAGACATGTTTGGCCTTGGCCCAGTTTCTGTGCAGGGCGTTGGGTTTCGGGTTTTGGGTGGATCTCCGCATTTGTTGTCGTAGAGTTTGGACCAGAAAGCCTATTTTACCCTAATCCTAAACCCTAAACCCTAAACCCTAAACCCGAAACCTAACATCCCGAGGCCGAAGTCCATACCGTAAGCAGCATGTCCCTGCCAGTCTGCCGCCTCGATGTCTCGAACTGCTCCGTGCCGGTGCCTTAGCCGAGGGCCTTACTCCAGACCCTTGAGGGTTTAGGGTTTAGGGTTCAGGGTTCAGGGTTTAGGGTTTAGGGTTTAGGGCCTTACTAGAAACTGTTGGTAGGGTTCAGGGTTCAGGGGTTTCGGGTTGTTTAGGTGATTGCATCTGGATGCAGGAGTAGCAGGCATGCTTCTCGGACCACTGCCGCCACCGTCATCGTTTTCGATTTCGGTTCTGGCTATGCTTCCGCTTGGGGATCTCCGGCATGTAGCTTCTTTCATTTTAAATAGGGTTTGGGGTTTAGGGTTTCGGGTTGAGGCATTGTTCATTGCGCATCTCCATTGTCGACGTCACTCTACTCTACGCCCGCTAACCCCTGAACCCTAAGCCCTAAACCCTAAACCCTAAACCCTAATCTATGCCTCTATGCCGATGCTCCTAGCCACGCGCCACTGCTCTTCTCAGTCCGGCTGGGGTCATTGCTGCAGTCGGTGGCGTGCGCAGCCTTCTTACTGCTATGTAGTATCATTGCCTTTACTACATCTGTTTTCCTGCATATCATGTTCCTAAGTGTTAGTAGTACTGTTATTGCTATCATCGCTAGAGAAGGACCAGGAGGCTCGTGATATTGAGAGCGGCATGAGTTGGCAGTAGTAGGATGGCCAATTCGTGCAGTTGGTACCATCGACATCAGGAGACACATCGTATCTTCCTCTCAATGCTAGGGCAATCCCTAAACCCTAAACCCTAAACCCTAAACCCTAAACCGTGCAAACCCTGAGCCATGAACCCCCGCGCTTCCGCGACCTTCAAAGTTCCCTGCACAGCCTACGCACCTGGACTCCTTTCGTCCGTTGCAGGTCTACTTGGAGGTTCATGGGTAGTTATAAGTGGGGTTATAAGTCCCCTAAAATGGGTTATAAGTATAGTTACCCCGACTTATAACCCCAATTATAACTACCCATGAACCTCAAAGATAGGGGTTTATAGCGTTCATGGACAACCTCTTGCTTCGTGTGCATCAGCAGTAGGAAGCCCTTTCAATTCTTGTTCTGCCTGCACCTTTCCTACGGTCCAACAGACCACCCAAGACCCCGAAGCCACCGCACCCCTCTACACCCCCAAACCCTAAACCCTAAACCCATAGCGATTCAGTTCACTCGCCGGGGCGAAGCACCAAGGCTCCAGCCCGGTGGCAAGTGCCTAATCAACTGCCGTGTGCCGTACTACGTGTCTCGGTCAGATTGGGATGGCGATGACGCTGATGATGATGATGATGATGATGATGATGAAATGATGTTGTTGATGATGATGGACTCCATGTCTTGGTGGTCATGTGGCCGATCGCGTGCCGTCTTGAAAGTACTCCTCTGAAATCCCGGAATCAACACCTTGCCAAGCCCTTGGGGAGAGAATTCGACGTAGGGCCAGAGATGCATGTCGTCCCAAAAGCGGCAATGGTAAGTACGGCCCACCGCACTGCTACCGAAGCCTGGTCTCCTTATCGAAGAACGCCAGGGTCGGGCTCCGGGTCGGGGGTCCTTGTTGCAATTTTGGGTTTTGGGTTTAGGGTTTAGGGTTTAGGGTAATCTTTCCAGGTGCCGGGCAGGACCTTAAGTGTGAGAGCCACCTGTCTTACAATACAAGGGTAGTTCTCTGAATTAGGGTCCCTTTTAGGGTCCTTTGTGTAAGAGTGCCGTACAATTTTAAATTTTGGGGATCCAAAAGGGATCCGAGAACTACCCACAAGAGCCCTGTAATGCCCTTACAGTTTCCCCTTGTGACTGTGCACACCGCAAAAAAGCCCCCCCGCAAAGGGGAAGACCCGCCAGAACTGTTGCAGCGATTCTAGGAGATCCTTAGCCTTAAACTCTAAACCCTAAACCCTAAACCCTAAACCCCAAACCCTGAACTCTAAACCCTAAACCCGAAACCCCGAACCCTGAGTGTCTTGTCCTCTCGAGACCCGGGAGCCCAACACCCTGAAGCCCCTAACTTTTAGGGCCTTCAGGGTTTGGGGGCTGTAAGGGTTCTTTTTCAGTAGCTCCTTTAAGGGGCCTATGAGCGTCGTAACCTTCGGGGTTCTATAATACAGGGGGCCTTCAATCTGAGAGTAGGGCCTTTGGGTTTAGGGTTTAGGGTTTCTTTTTCTGTAGGGGGTTTAAGAGTAGGGCTTCTCCTACAGGGGGTTTATAGGGGTTAGGGGTTTATAGGGTTCATGGGAGTGTACTGCAACTGCCTTCCTAATCAAAGTCGGGTGCCTTGCCCTAAACCCTCAACCCGCAAAAAATAACTTTTAAACCCAAGAACCCTAAACCCTAAACCCTAAACCCAAAACCCTAAATCTTAAACCCTAAACCCTAAACCCTAAACCCTAAATCTTAAACCCTAAACCCCCACCATTCTCAGGGCGAGAGCGCCGTGGCCGAGTGCCCTTGGGACAACTCCGAGGAGTGCGGGGCTCGGAGGTCCTCGCAGGTTTAGGGTTCCTGGGTTTTTGGGGTTTAGGGTTTAGGGTTTAGGGTTTAGGGTTTAGGGTTTAGGGTTCTTGGGTTTTAGGGGTTTTTGGGGTTTAGGGGTTTTGGGGTTTAGGGGTTTTGGGTTTTTGGGGTTTAGGGGTTTTGGGTTTAGGGGTTTTGGGTTTTGGGGTTTTGGGGTTTAGGGTTTTTGGGGTTTAGGGGTTTTGGGTTTAGGGGTTTTGGGTTTTGGGGGTTTTGCCTTTTAGGGTTGTGGGTTTTTGCCTTTTAGGGTTTAGGGTTCAGGGTTCGGGGTTTAGGGTTCAGGGTTCAGGGTTTAGGGTTTAGGGTGTAGGGTAGCAGCAGCGGTCGTGATACGGGTACTACAGCGACAGCGCCGGTTGAGACCGCTAATTTTTTTTGTGAGGGGGGCTCGATTTCTTAATTTTGAAACGCACTTTGTTTTGATATTAAATAAAACGTTCCGGGATTTGATGGTACCCTGGATTTCTTAACCCAATTTTCTTAGTTTGAAAAGGCTCCAAAATCAGCCACAAAGAATCCCAAGAAATCAGATGACTGAGAGCTTGAGCATGCAGCATCTTCCACTCTAGCTCATGCGCTTATCCACTCGGGCATGGCATCCTTTGGGCTTCTTTCAAGCCATATCCACACCTTATACAGCTTGTATTCAGCCCTTACCAGAACCCGCCACAATAAGAAATTGAGCCCCTCAATTTCTTAAGTTGCATGCTATCGAGCGTCTCAGTTTCTTATTTTGATGGTGTTTTCGTATATGACAAAGCCTTATTGAGCACTTCTTAAGCCCTCATAGAGCCTTCCAAAGCTGTTATCAGGGCTTGATGAAGCCTTATTAAGCTTTTATAAGGCAAGCCCAGAACCCCCCAAAATAAGAAATTGAGACCTTCATTTTCGTAAACGTAAAAAATCGAGCCCCTCAATTTCTCATTTTGGGGGGTTGTGGGCTTGCCTAATAAGGGCTTAATACGGCCTTAATAACAGCTTTGGAGGGCTCTAGAGGCGCCTTAAGGGCTTAAGATGGGCTTAATAAGGGCTTTGTCATGTACGATAAAACCCACCAACATAAGAACCCTAAACCCTAAACCCTAAACCCTAAACCGTTGAGGGGCTTGGCTTCTTAAATTTGAGAAACTGTTGGCAAAGGTTGCGGGCTCGATTCGCGCCGAGCTTTTGGTTCCGTTAGGCCCTAATAACGGCTCTGGAGGGCTTTGCAAGGGCTTAAGAAAGACTATGTCAGGGCTTTTTAAGGCTTTGTCATGTACGAAAAAGCCTCCAAAATAAGAACAAGAGGGGCTCGAACTTTAAAATTTCAGAAATTGAGGGGCTCAATTTCTTGTTTTCGGTTGTTCTGGACGGCAGAAGAAACTGAGCGTGTGAGGGAGGTCCGAAATGCTCGTCTGGGCAGGCTGTAGCTCAGTTGGCAATCGCCTGTGGGCTCGCAGCCCGTGGGTGTCTTTCCATGCGCCTAGCTTTTGGAACATGCAATCTAGTCCCTTGGTTTATCGGTTCTCTTTTTTGCGCGAACAAAACCAGCGAAGACAACATGAGAAGAGCAAAATAAGAACAGAGTCCAAGGTACTCTGGATTTCTTACATTCAATTTCCCAGAGAACCCAATAGCCCTTAATTAAGAAATATACCTTAAAATCAGAATATTAGGGCGCCCCTATAATGTAAGGTATATTGCTTAATTAAGGGGTATTGGGTTCTCTGGGTTGCGCATTTTTATATGTTTGTTGATGTCTTAAGCAGTGCTGTTGCTGTACCGATATGCTGCATTTTCAGGAAGTTACCACGAGTCAATATAGGGCCCTTTATTATTCATCTCATGATTGAAGGTCTACCCCTTGATTGGGGGATTTGGGCCATGGGGAACGGTCTTGGCTTTGGAGCAACAGAGATAATGTCCCCTTATCAGCCTACACTGTCCATCCAGTATACCACCCCATCAAGAGTATTAAGGCCGCTTATAGTCGGGCTTCCTTAAGTGATACAGCCGAAACCCTAAATCCTACTAAACCCCACTAGACCGTTAACGCCCCCCAAACCCTAAACCCTAAACCCTAAACCCTAAACCCTAAACCCTAAACCCTAAACCCTAAACCCTAAACCCTAAACCCTAAACCCTAAATCCAAACAACGCCCCCAACGCCCAAGGCCCAACTCCTCGGGACACCAAGCAACCTTTCAATCGCCAAGGTACGGCGGCGGCCTCGTTTGGGAAGAGCCCGACTGTGAACTCATATGCCGCAAGCTTAAAGAGTCAAACCACGGGGCTAGTTTGGGTTCAGGGTTCAGGGTTTAGGGTTCAGGGTTTAGGGTTTAGGTTGCAAACCCTGAACCCTAAACCCTTAACCCTAGTTTGTTTTTGCTGTTTTTCAGTGTCAGGATTCAAGCATGTCAGGGGTCGGAATACTTTGTTGAGTTGAGGCTTTACGGGTTGACGGTGTAGTGAGTCTAGTGTGAAGGGTTGAGGGGGTTTGGGTTAGGCGTGGGGAGTTTCGGGGCGTGGGGCTGGCTTCTTGGTCCAGCGATGGGGTTTAGTTTAGTGCAGAGCTTTACACTTTCGCTGTCTAAGGTTTTACTGTTTAGGGTTCTGGTGTTTAGTTGTTTGTTAGGTGTTTCGCCTTCTTCTCGATTTGCGAGATGTCGCGGGTCATGATGGAACCTCACCGCAAAAGCACTCAGGGTGTCAAGGGTTCGAGGTTTACGGCTTTTTGATATGGGCGTTCAGGGCATTTGTTCGGCTTTTGGGGATAAGAGTTCAGAATGTCCGGGTCTCATATTGAACACGCTGTCCAGCCTAAGTCCCGCATTCCCAAAAGACACGCCCTAAACCCTAAACCCTAAGCCCTAAACCCTGAACCCTGAACCCTGAACCCTTAACGGCCCTGAGCCCTAATCCCTTAAAGCATCCGGAAAAGGATCCTTCAAAGTTTCCCACGAGACGCCGAAGCCCGAAACCCTAAACCCTAAGCCCCAAACCCTAAACACAAAACCCTAAACCCTAAACCCCTAAACCCTAAGCCCTAAACCCTAAACCCTAAGCCATAAACCCTAAACACTAAGCCCTAAACCCTAAACCCTGAACCCTAAGCCCTAAGCCCACAAGGACCCCTTACAGAACCCTGAAAGTCCCTGAGCTCAGGTCCTCCGTTCCCCGGGGCCAGCCCCCGAGTTGAAGGGGTAACCACTGGGGCTTGGTTTGGGGCCTCTTATGGTGGTTTAGGCTAGAGGTCCTTGTGGGCTTAGGGCGTAGGGCTTAGGGCTTTGGGTTTAGGGTTTAGGGTTTAGGGTTTAGGGTTTAGGGTTTAGGGTCACAGTTTCGGGTTCAGGGTTGAGGGTTTCTTTCGGGTTTGGGGGTTCGTTTTGGGGGGTTCGGGTCTCGGGTTTCGGGTTTCGGCTTGGGGCTTCTTTTCGGGTTGAGTGTAAGCTTTCCATAGGGCTACCACAACGAGGGTTACGAGAACTGTTTCTCGTCTTAGGGTTTGGGTTTCCAAGGCTCAGGGCAGTTTTACCAGCAGGCTTTGAGTTTGGGTTACCGCCCTAGACCCTAAACCCTAAACCCCAAACCCTAAACTCTAAACCCTAAACCCTAAACCCTAAACCCTTACGATGAGGGCGAGTAGAAAGGCTGCAAAGAGGGCCTTCGCGCTTTGGGCTTCTGGTGGGGGCTCTACGGGTTTGGGGTTATGCGGCTTAGGCTAGGTTTAGGGTTTAGGGTTTAGGGTTTAGGGTTTTCGGTTTAGGGTTTAGGGTTTCTTCAGGGGTTTGGGCTTTAGATACAGTTGGGTCGCGGGGTTTGCGGTTCCAGGATTTAGGGTTGCTCGGGGCGTTCGAGGGTGTGGGGTTTAGGGTTTAGGGTTTAGGGTTTAGTGTAGAGTTTCAGGTTTGCAGTTGAGGCTCGGGTTACTTGTGACTGGAAGTAGCAGGCGTAGTAGTGTGATGTTCGCAGGAAGAGTTGCAGCAATGATCGTATGGGTTATTGCGTTGAGATATGAGTTGCAAAGCAAGGGAGGGGAAGATGGTTTCAGGAAGAGAAGGTGTTGCCGCAATTCATCGCCAGGCAAGAAGAAATTTCACACCACTCGTAGTAATCGCGCAGCACCACGACAGCATCACAGCAGTGATAGTTAAAGTACTTCGCACAATACCATTGATTGTGTGGGTGTAGTGAAAGTAGCAAAATGCAACGTTGTGATCAGCAGAATCGAAACGCTTGTGGCAATTCTAGGAGTGCCTGCTACAAGCGCCGATAGTATGAACAGTTCTAGCAGTGGTAATGGCCTCAATATTGGTGAGAGGAGTTGGGGGATAAACCCTAAACCCCTAAACCCTAAACCCCTGAACCCTAAACCCTAAACCCTAAACCCCAAACCCTCCCTAGTTTGTACTGTAAGCTGGTGTGGCTATGTCCCAGGAGGTGCAGTGACGACCAGGGATCCCAGCATCTAAGAGATCCCTCGGGGCTGGAAGCTCTGGAGTTAATATACGGGCCTTAATAATTTCCTATACTATTCTGGGGGTTTCTCTTATTATAAGTATAGTAGAATATACCCCAAAACCCTATTCTAATTATTAAGGCCCCTACATTGCGCACCTTAACAGTCCAAAGCCGTAAACCCTAAACCCAAAGTCCTTGGTGGCATCGAGTCAACTTTTGGGAGCTTGTGTCTCAGCGTGAAAGGCCTGCAAAGCCCGACAAAGCCCGACGAGCCCTGAACTTTCTGGGATTCTCTTCTGCGTCTCGGTCTCTCGGATTCTCTTCTCTTTTTTAGGTTTCTGAACAGAAAAGGCTGGAGGCACAGCTTGAATCAGGTAAGACACTTTCCCTTGCATCGTAGGTAGAGCCCCAAGCCCTAAACCCTAAGCCTTTACCCACCAGAGTAAAGCCTCATTCCCCATTCCTCTAACTCACTCCATCCGTGCGAGTGGGAAGATGTTGAGCCTCTTGGTCTGTGAGGCGCTCTAGGCCCAAGGCGCTGTGCGGGCGTTTGAACGAGAGTTGATATAAACAGAGCCTTGCTTGTTAACATACGGCTCGAGGGTTTGACATACTGTAGTGTGATTCGTGGGGCTATTACTGTTCCGACCTGCATATCTTTATCGCTCCAATGTTCCTGCCGGACGCCCCCTAAACCCTAAACCCTAAACCCTGCTAAGGGCACGCCAGCCGGCTACGAGAACGTAGATGGAGTGTGGCGATGTGCTGCCCTCGGAGGGAAGGGTGAACAGCGGGCCTGGTTCGTCCTTTGGGATTGGGGGTGCTATGTGGGTCGTTCTCTATATTGCGGTCTCGTTTAAGGTCCCCAAAATAGAATAAGGATAACCCTAAACCCTAAACCCTAAACCCTAAACCCTAAACCCTAAACCCTAAACCCTAAACCCTAAACCCTAAACCCGAAAAGGGACCCTACTTTAGAGAACTACTCTTGAGGAGTCCAGGCTTCCAGGGGGTTGTAGGAACCTAAGCTTCCATGGCTTGGGAGGCGGTGGGTTGCGTGGCTTACTTAAGGTGCTGCAGGTTACCCTAGACCCTAAACCCTAAACCCTAAACCCTAAACCCTAAACCCTAAACCCTAAACCCTAAACCCTAAACCCTAAACCTTAAACCCGTGAGAGGGGTGGGTTTTGCTTTTGAGTGTGCGCCCGAAAAGGGTGGCCTGCAGCGGAGAGAAGGGTCATCACACTTTAAAAAAACTTTACATCCAGCCCGAGGTGCTGCAGGTTACACTGGCGAAGCTGTGTTCGCCTGCAGAGCTGCCGGCATGGGTTCTCCTTTTGGTGCAGCCGTTCGGGTTGGCGTCTAATGTAATAAAGGGGCCCTAATACCTACCTGTGCTATTTTGGGGTAGAAGTACACCCAAACCCTATTCTAATTGGTTAAGGCCCCTACATTAGGTGGGGTCCAGGGTTTGGTGAAAGTGGTGTATTGCGAGGACTACGGCTGTCACAGCCATCGTTGCGACTGTTGCTCTTTGGAAACTCTTTTCTGCTCACGACCACCACTTCCACCACCTCAACTACTGCTACTTGCACTTCTACTTGCTGCTGCTGCTGGTTCTGGTAGTGCAGATCTACTAACAGCTACCATTACGGCCAATGCCGCGAATACAAGCTTTCTCCGTTTTGCTACCGCTCATGTCTGCCTCAGCCCTGCAACCCTAAACCTACCATCCTCCTAACCCAAACCATCACCCTATTTTCGGAGCCCCAAGCCCCGTAAGACTCTGAAGCCTAAACCCGAGGCGCATGGAAGATAGAAACTGAGACTGAGGGAGCTACTCATGCCATACCCTGAAGCCCAGACCCTAAGCCTTCAGATCCTCGCATAACCCGGCTGAGCCGTCTAGAATCTTAAAAAAAGCAACAACAAAGAACTTGACACCCTAAACCCCTAAACCCCTAAACCCCTAAACCCCGAAACCCGAAACGCTAAACCTTAAACAAGCAACAACAAAGAACTTTTAACCCTAAACCCCCTTTGTTTCGCAGCTGCGGTTCGGGGGCTGGGGCGTGTACGGGTCAGTAGTAGCAGCAGAAGGAGTAGTAGTAGTAGTAGCAGCAGCAGTAGCAGCAGCAGGAGGAGGAGGAGGAGTAGTAGTAATAGTAGTAGTAGTAGTAGTAGTAGTAGTAGTAGTGCTTAGTAGTAGTGCTTAGTAGTAGTGCTTAGTAGTAGTGCTTAGTCGTCGTAGTAGTAGTAGTAGTAGTAGTAGTAGTAG
>CAJNDV010005603.1:17976-33318 GCA_905221635.1 Symbiodinium sp. CCMP2456 | reverse complement strand
ACAGACAGACAGACAGACGGGCAGGCCGACGTGCATACTCGGATGCACTCACGTGCATACATACGCACGTGCATTTCGTGCACGGATCAGTTATTGCTAGAACGCAGAAGCATGCTGTCCTCTGGGCTTGCAAGCCCCTGTTCAAGCGTCGCTCTACAGCTAGCGAACAACAGCTCTACACCCCAAACCTGGATATGAGCAGAAACTCGGGCTCCCTTGCATTTACATAGGTTTTAGATTTTAGGCTTTGGGTTTCGGAACTACAACAAGCCTCAGCTGAGGACTTGAAGAGATTTCTGGAGCGCTGTGGCCTTTCTTGGGGTGCCGATCTCAATGCCGAAACTGGTATGGAGCAGCCTTCCACGCATGGAGTGCAGGCTGACCCTAAACCCTAAGGTTTAGCACATTTACGGGTATAAAGCCTATGAACCCCAAACCGCTGTAGACCGCAAACCCGGAGCCCAAGTCCCACGCCACGGCAGGCCCTGAAATTGGGCTCTGGAGATTTCTACAACCGCCAAAGCCCTCAAGCTCAAAAAATCGTAGGTAGTGTTAGCGAGACCCCTTAAAGGGGACCCTTCTTAACCCTACTTGTGGCTCTCTTAAATGGGACCTTAGTGAGGGTGTCTTTATCTTCAAGGGTCCCCTTAATCCCAACTCCCCATACATCAAAGCACGGAAGCCCGACCCCCTCAACCGACAGGCTTCTGACAGAAATCCTCCGACGCCCTAAACCCCTTAAGCCCTAAGCCCTAAAACCCTAAAACCCCTAAACCCTAAAACCCTAAACCGGCTGCAGCCTACACTTTATCATCCTGAAGCCTTACACCTTTCCTCAAGGCACACCACGTACTCGCTGGACATTCCGCTGAAGAAGAATTCCACTGAACTCCTGGCCACGGGGCTCCGGGTCTTGAAGGAGTCCGGTTCTGCTGAGGGTGTAGGAATTTAGAAGACCCTAAACCCTAAACCCTATTCCCTAAAACCCTCTTCCCTAAACCCTAAACCCCTAAACCCTAAACCCCTAAACCCCTAAACCCCTAAACCCCTAAACCCTAAACTTTCCTAAACCCCACACCCCTAAACCCCTAGACCCCTAAACCCCGAAACCCCGAATCACCTAAAGCCTGCTTTGGAGGATCCAGGGCTCGGGGTTCCAAAACCTCAAACCCGAAGCTTCTGAGCCCTGGACCAAAGACCCGAATTCCCGAAACCCTAGGTTAGTTGCAATAAACCCTAATCTAGGGGCCTTAATAGTGAGAATAGGGTTTTGGGGCCCTTTATAGTATAGTTATCATAAGGACCCCCCCCCAAAAAAAAATAGTAGTGGTAAATATTTAGGCTCCTATATTAAGCCCCAATGTCCCTAAACACTATGCCCAGAACCCCGAAACCCATGGTGCATTAAGCCCTGCACCCTAAACCTTAAGCCCCAAACCCTTAGGGGTCTGGGCTTGCATCATCCCTGTCGAAGGAGTTCGCCTTCGACGCGCTGTTGCGGTCCGAGGACATTCAGAAAGAGAAAGGGGCCTGCTGCCTATTTAATATTTAGGGTTTATAGGGCTTTAGAGCTCTCTGGTTTTAGGCTTTGGGGCTTCAGGGCTTTATGGTTTTGGGGTCTGGGATTTCAGGGGTTCTTAGGGTTTTTCAGGTGTAGGCTGAGGGTTTGGGGCACAGGGGTTTTCGGGTTTGGGGTTAAGGAAAAAGGGTTTGTCGACTA
This sequence comes from Symbiodinium sp. CCMP2456, assembly GCA_905221635.1. NCBI lineage: Eukaryota > Dinophyceae > Suessiales > Symbiodiniaceae > Symbiodinium > Symbiodinium sp. CCMP2456. Next base: position 31,598 of record CAJNDV010005603.1, on the reverse strand, counting down.
GGGTTTAGGCTAAATTAGCTTGGGGGTTTGGGCTTGAAGTTTGGTTTCACAGATTCCGTGCGGAGGATCGTGGCTTAGGGTCAAGTAGAGTTTAGGCCCTAAGCCCACAACCCTAACCCCTAAACCTTAAACACTATAGGGTCCAGTAGCAGAGTGCAGGCTGGTGGGTTTGAGCAGTAGGTATTGGGGCAGGAAGTATATGCTATTCGGCTCGGTAAGTTTGGGGTTGAATGCGAGTGCTTATAAGGGTCTCATAATTGAGGCTTGCTGCTTCTTGTTCTTGCCTGTCTGTAGTAGGCAAGGCTTTGCAGAAGACGTGGAGGGGGCAAGCTTGTTGCCTCTTGCCTGTCCTTTTTTTAGGTTTATGGTTTACTTTCGAGGCTGTTCAGGGTCTCCGGAAGATGCCGTTGTGAGGGAGACTTGTTGGAGAAGCAGGGTCCCAAACCCTAATACCTACCTTAAAGCCTAAACCCTAAACCGAAAAACCCTTGACTTCAAGGTCAGGAGTAAAAGGACTCGAAACCACTCCCTCTACGAGGGCCCTTTAAGGCTCAAGCTAGCCAACAACCTCCATACCCTTCTGAAGGCTTAAGGCTCAAACGCCTTGTAGTAGGAGTTAAACCCGCAATCCCTAAACCGGTATGAGTCCTTAACATAGGGGCCTGTATTACCTATACTATTTTTGTGTTTTTTTGGGGGTTCTTCATCATAATTATACGATAAAGGATACCCGAACCTCATTCTAATTATTAAGGCCCCTACATTAGAGCTTTTCTTGCCCGGCAAGAATCTTCCGGCCACCCAAGGTCGTCGAGGAAGAGTGGAGGGGCCGCTTGGGCGTCGAGCAGCGTGTGGAGGATAAGTTCTGGGCCGAGGTGAGCGATTCCCATATAGGTACTTGAAAAGTCAGTAATTCATCGATTCATTTTACTCGGAACCCCGGCATTACCAATACCGATACTATTCACAATCTGATATACCCACCTGATAGAGCCCTCAAGAACCCCTGAGCCTTAAATTGGAAGCCCCTATACCCTACACCCAGCACAAAAACCAGATACATCCCTTAAACAACTCCAAACCCTAAACCCTATATCTTAGAAGGGCCAGGGTCTGCTGTTGGATGTTATGATTTCGGCTGTTTGCCTGCTATTGGGGCTTGTTTTTGGACCCTTGGGGCTCAGGGATTGGTAGGGTTTAGATTTTAGGGGGGCTTGTGGGGTTGAGGATTTCAACCTTTAGGGTGTAGGGTTGTTGTGCTTGGGGCTTCAACTTTCAACACCTGCTGCGTCGGTTTAGGGTTTAGGGTTTAGGGTTTATTGTCTCGGGCATATTGCTCTTCCTCTTGTTTGCCGTGTTCTCTACATCCCCTGTTCTGCCGCCATTGAGGTACTGAAACTTCCTAGCGCAGGGTGTGGGGTCGCAAGGCCTGCGAACATCCGATGGTTTAGGGCTCTGCTGGGTAGGTGTGTAGAAGTATCTGTATTGAATTTCAAGTCGTTTGTGCCCAAACGCCAAACCGTGACTGAAATACCATTCTGCCCCTGATCAATTTCACCAAACTGAGTCTAAGTACCAACTTGTGTGGCAGGTCTTCGCTGGAACCCTTCATAGCCAGCGTCTGCCCATCGGAAAGATGGAGACCCTCCGACGCTGCCCCGATGAGCGTTTGCGAGCCTTCTACAAGAGGCCGTGGGTTGTGTTGGAACGCCAGCAGAATTGAATCCTAAACCATCAGTTCTGCTGATGCGGTTCTTCGTCTCCTCCCCTCAAGGTTTGCTGGCCTGGTTGTTAAGTTTGGGTCTGCGCGTAGCGAGGTGGAGTGTAGGGCTGGATACCGAGGATATTTTAGTCTTAGTATAAGTCTTAGTGCATCTCGGTGTAGCTATGGGGCTTGATTCTTGTGTTGCTGCCGCTTGCCCAGTCCGAAAGGAAAACTCCATTAAACTGTTGGCATCATGGTTTACCATCCCGTGCGTTCTGCTAACATGCGTCCGCAAACGGGCATGGTTACGCAGGTGGTACCGGCCGCAGCAGATGACAATCCTCTGCATCGGTGACTTCGGGAGCAATACTGTGGCAAAGACGCTGATTGAGAAGGCGCGGGAATTCAACCCTAAACCCTAGACCCCGAAAAAGTGCGACACGACAGTCAATAGGGGTGAGGGCATGCGTGCCGTTCATATCTGAGACCCCATGAGGTTCCTGGATTGGGGGCCAAGAGTTTCGATTGTTAAAGCTTTATGAGTTTGCAGGGGTGGTTCAGATTTAGAAGTGGGCTTTGATGTAGCACAAGACCTTTTCAGTCTACACCCTCTTTTGAGAGATGCCCCGATGAGGCCTTTGCCGACGTGAAGCCGAGCAAGGTGCGGATTTGTCAGAAAGAGTTTACAGGTTTTGGGACCTACCTTAAGAACCCAAAACCCACTTTTTTATAGGTTCTTATTATAAACCCTAATATGGGATTTATATGGACCCTACAGAAAAGTAGGTTTTGGGTTCTTAATGTAGGGCTTATAAGGGTTGGCGTTAGAGGACAGGTGCGGGTGCTCAACTGGAAGTTTGGCTGCGTAGTAGTAATTCATACTGTTCCATAGGCTTCCCTCGTGTACATATACACATGTACATTCTTGCATACCGAAAATCGCCAGTACAGTTTTTTAAGGCCCCCCGATATACCTCTGTGGGTTTGCATGCTGGCATCTTACACCCCAGCCGATCCACTCCTAAACCTTTTTAGCAGGAACGGTTTAGGGTTTAGGGTTTAGATTCAGACCTGTTTACCAAGAACAGTTGTGAGTGCTTGCATAATCGAATCGATCCCGAGAGGACTGCCTTGCTACTGTAGCTCTCAAGGAGCAAAAGACCCATAGCAACGATGGTCCTTGAAGCCCCTGCACCACTTTGTACCCTAAGCCCTCAACCCTGAACCATTTCGCACGCTCCTTTAAGAGTTGAGAGCAAAAGGACTCGGAGCAGCAATGGACACCTCCACCACTCTCTGCTCACGCAAGAGCGGCGGTGGTCTATCGGGACCAGGAGATTTTACGGGTTTACTCTTAGGGTTTCGCGATCAGGGTTCAGGGTTTAGGTCGGAGCCAATCCTAAAGCCTAAACTCCCGAAACCGTAGACCCTGAAAGCTCAGGGTTTCTGGATTTGAAATGGTTCATGGCTAAGATAAGGGCCTTAACAATTACGTATACTGTTTTGGGGGTTCCTTATTATAGTATATTATACCCCAAAACCCTATTCCAATCCTTAAGGCCCCTACAAGATTGCTCGGAGAATCGGAGAGTTTCACACCAAAGCCAAAACCACTCAACCCTGGGCTCCGTCTCCCTCACTTACAGGATCATGGGGCTTTAGGGTTCATGGGGCTTTAGGGTTCATGGGGTTTAGGGTTCAGGGGGATTTAGGGTTTAGGGTTCATGGGGTTGTAGGGCTCATTGGGTTTAGGGTTCAAGTACGAATTACTAGGTTGCTCGGCATCGAGTATGGATTACGTGTTGAACCACTGTAGGGTACTTACAACCTTTCTCAGTAAATCACCTGATCCTTCGAGTAGTTGCTGGTGCTGGGGAAACGATCTCTCTACTATCACTACAAGGATGTCAATCACCAGGGGAGATTCCAGACCAATGTACCTCTGTCATCCAAATTTCATTGAAGCCCCTAGACAAATGGGGGTTTCCGAAAATTAGGGGTACCTTATTTTGGGGTCCTTATAATAAGGATCCTATTATTTAGGGTACTATATTAGGGTCCCCTATTTTCGGAAAGCCCCAAATGGAAAGGTGCTTATGGCCGCCCTGGGGCCTTACTCGGTTTATAGGGTGTTGTGAGAGAAAGGCTTCAGAAGAGGAAATTCTGGTACAACCGTTCAGAAGCCTGTAAGACCTTATGAAATCCCTGCAAAACCTCCACACACACCCTATGACTTGCTCCTGATAAGGGACAGCAGGAGCTTTCCAGCTATGTGGTTCGCATTCGCTTCTTCTTCGAAGAAACTACACGGCGAACTCTGCCGGAGATGGTCGGTGCCGTGGCGAGCTTTCAAAGCCCGAAACCCGAAAAGCCTAAACCTCAAACCCTGGGAGCACCGCTAAAACCAAAATCAGTTGACGCTCTGAGAGTCTTCATTCAACCCCTCTAAACCCGACGTCTTCAAGGAGAATCTAAACCTGGTAGATCTCACATCCTGAAAGCCTATAAACCTAAACTAAACCATGGCACGTAATGGCACGGCGGGTAATGGCGGTGATCTGGACAATTGTCCTAATTAATGGTGAGAATGCATAAAGTTTCACCTGGCGTAGGCCGACGGGCTGGGATGGTCGTACAGTCCGCTCCCTTGCACCTTGAAAAAGCCCTAAGCCCTTTTAAACCCGAAACTCAAGCCCAAACCGGACTCAAACCCCAAAGCCTAAACCCTAAACCCTAAACCCTAAACCCTAAACCCCCAAAGCCTAAACCCCAAGCCCTTCTGAACCTAAAACTCAAACCCGAACCTGGACTGGGAGGCTCCAAGCACGCATAGCGCAGTCTGTACTTGAATGCACGGCCTAACTATGGGTTGTGTTGATCTGATGTATTTGATGGGTTAAGGAAGGCACATGGACCGTTGGGTTTAGGGGCAGTTCCCTATACCCCTAATCTCTAGATGCTTTAAACCCTATAAATCCTAAACCCCTCAAGTCTGAATCCCTAAACCCTAAAGCCCTAAACCCTCAACCCCTAAACCCTAAACCCCGAACCCTAACACCCTAAACCCTAAATCCGTTCTCGGAGGCGATATGTCACGAGACCTTCTTCTAATGGGCCTGAATCGGCGTCTTTCCGCTCTTCAGCTGCGGCCAAATGCGCCCTTCCTCTCCGCCGCGGCGAACGAGGAGCCTGGGTTTTTTAGCCCCAAAAAATGCAGAAAGGACATAAGCATAAGCATTTTAGAGGGATGTCCCTACCTCATTGGGCTTCATGATCAGGTGATTTATATGGGATATCCCTATCCTAAATTTTGCTTATGTGTTTTTTTTGGGGGGCCCTAGGTAGGGCTTAGGGCTCAGTGCTGTTATGGGGGACATTCTCCCAAATCAGTCTAAGGATTCCTAAATAATATAGAAACTTTACATTCTACATATAGGGGACAGAGGACCCCTGAAAGGAACCCTAAACCCTAAACCCGTACAGGTAGAAAGCTCCGATAGGGGTTCTACAACAGTTCTCTTACAGCGATCCATACACTTCGATAGGTGTTCTATGAGTGTGGAATGATAGTTCTACAAGAGTTCTATAAGAGTTGTCTTTTAGGGTTCTATATGGCCTCCAGAAAAGGTTCTAGAGAGGATGTGAATGAGGTTCTTTTATGAAGGATAGTTTTCAGTAAGGGCTCTCTGGGTCAGAATGGCTGTTGATGAAGATGTCGTAAGCAACGCTGCGGTTTTAGGGTTCAGCCCCTTTCGGTAGGATTTCGGGTTAAGGATGTAGAAGCTAGAGTTTAGGGTAGGTTTTAGGGTCTTGGTTCCCAAGGTGCCAGAAGAAGAAGTTTAGGGCAATCAAGGGCCTTAAAAAATTAGAATAGGGTTCAGGGGTATAGTATACTATTATTATAGTAAGGAAGCCCCCAAACCCCATTCTAATTATTCAGGCCCCTACATTAGGGTTGAGGGTTTGTCAACTCCAACATCCCTGGAGTAAGGAATGTTGCTCGACGTACAGTCAGGATCCGTACTGTCACTCATCGTCTTTTTGTGAAAGGATACTTGTTTCTAGGGGGCGCCAGACGTAGAGCAGAAATAGAAGAATCCTGAATTAAGTATGGCGGACGGTTTGTGGGGTTGGCAGGGTGTAGAAACCTGACTGGTAGGCGCCTTCGTCTGCAATCCTAGTCGTGGGATTCCCGCAAACCCCTGTTCTGTTAAGGCTTAAGCAGGTTAGTGTATCCTAAACCCTAAACCCTGAAGGTTTGTGTATCCTAAACCCTAAACCCTAAATGAGGGAAAATGCCTCGATAGAATTTGCTTATGAGAACCGTAGTTCAACCCTGTTTAGGGTAGGGGTTAAGGGTTTAGGGTTCTAAACTCCCACAATAAATCCATCACATAGACATACATGTATTCTATGGTATACACATATAATCTACATATATATATATATAGAGAGAGAGCTATACACATACATATATATATATATATGTGTGTGTATATACATATATACATATAGTATGATTATATATATGTAGATATATATACACCCCGTGAACACTATATATATATATGTATATGTATACGTACTAATTACTAAGACCGCTACATTACGTAGACTCGACTGCACGGGTAGGATCATGATGCTCGTTGCTCTACAACAAGTTTCATGAATGTCCCATGTACGGGCCCCAAGTAACCTATCCAAGCTTCAAGCCCTTTTGACACCCCAAGCCCTAAGCCCTAAATCCCAAAACACCCCTACCAGTTCCAAGTGCGCGAGCACCCTGGCAAGCCTCATTGACACCTCCCGGAACATACCTGTTTCGAATCCCTTTATACACCCCTGGCAGAAGTCCTTTTCGAACATTCTAAACCCTAAACCCTAAAGCCTAAACCCTAAAGCCTAAACCCCTAAGCCCTAAAACCCGATGCACGCCCTGAACGAGGAGCACATCACGCAGACGTGCGTCTGCGTGTCGATCTCTGCCAACGTGCTGAAAGGAGACGTCCTGAAGGCTTTGGACTAGGGACCTGAGAACTTAGGGTTTCGGATTTATATAGGGTTTAGTGTTTAGGGTATACAAAAATACACATATATATATATATAATATATATATATATATATATATGTATAGGGTGTAGGGTTTAGGGTTGATACAGGGTCTAGGGCTTATAAGGGTTGAATTAGGGCTTTTATAGGATTTAGGGCTTCGGGATTTCGGGTTTGGTAGGGGGTTGAGGGTTTTGGGCCTTAGTAAGAGGGTTTTACGGCACGCTCTTCTACGATTGTGAGACTTTCAAGGACTATCAGTATTTGTTCCGGCCCAGTAATATTAGTATTCGGTTAGCTCTCTGTGTTTTAGGTTTGTTTAGTCTAACGGGTTTGGAGTCATGAGTCTGAGGCCTTCAAGGTACAAGATATCCCTAAACTTCAAGCCCGAAGCCCAATCCCCCAACGCTTGCAGGGCTGCACCGTGAACGCTAAACTCGAAACCCGAAAGCCTAACCCAAAAATTCCTAAAACCAGAGAATCCCAAAACCCTAAAACCCTAAACCCTGAACCCAAGCTCATTCTTTGTGTAAGGGAAAGGGGGGTGGGGCGGGGGCGGGTGGGAAGTCCCTGCTCAAGGCTGCTGAGGCTCTTGGAGAGGTCCTTGCCAGCCTGGCGCGACTCTTGGCCACTGTAATAGGGGTTTAGGGTTTAGGGTTTTAGGGTTTAGGGTTTAGGGTTTAGGGTTTAGGGTTCAGGGTTTAGGGGTTTGGGGGTGTGGGGTTTAGGGTTTAGGCTATGTTAGGGGTTACGTAGTATCAGGGCGCTGTAAGGGTATGATAGGTGATAGAAGGGCTACTGTCAGGGTACTTCAAGGGTACCGTAAGAGACTCGTGGCTTAGCCCTACAACCCCCTTATACCATCCTGCACTGAAAGCGTCTGTAAGGCCTTCATACAAGGTGCCCCTGAACCCTGCCCTTTGAACCCCAAACCCTATTCAACCCTCGGAACCCTACCAAGGACATGGCCTCAGCGAGCGTGAGATGGAGCTGACGAGGAAGCTCCATCAGAACACCCTGAACCCTAAAACCCTAAAACCCTAAAGCCCTAAACCCCAAGCTCTAAGGAGCTTGATTCCTAATGGCCTTAAACCCCTAACCCTGCTGGCCCTAAAGCCTGATGGCCTTATTCCCTAAACCCTAAACCATAATGACCCTAAACCCTAATGGCCTTACTCCCTACAAACCCTAAACCTTAATGACCCTAAACCCGAATGGCCTTATTCCCTGAACCCTGAACCCTAATGGCCTTGTACCCTAAACCCTAAACTAAACCTTAACGGCCCTAAACCCTAAACTAAGCCTTAACGGCCCTAAACCCTAAACTAAACCTTAACGGCCCTAAACCCTAATGGCCTTAAACCCTGTAAACTCTAAACCCTAGTGGCCTTATTCCCTAAACCCTGAACCTAACCCTAATTCTTAATGGCTTGAAACCCTATAAACCCTATGCCTTAATGGATGACACGCTCAAATCGAGAAGTACAAAATACAATGGCCCCAGACCCTAAACCCAATAAGCGCTATACAGCCTAAACCTTAAACCCTAATGGCCCTAAACCCTAAACCCTAAACCCTAAACCCTAAACCCTAAACTCCCCTAAAGGAAGTTCCACTGCACGGCCTTGGACTCTGTCTGGGCGGAGAGGCAGCTTCGATGAGACTTTGGTCTTTTCTGTTTAGGACTTCAGGGTTTAGGGTTTAGGGTTTAGGGTTTAGGGTTTAGGGTTCTTCAGGTTTTTGTTGGCTTTGTTTTGGTGGTTTAGGGTGTTATAAGGAGTTTAGGTTGTTTAGGGTGTTTAGGGTTGGTAGGGTTTCAAGGGCCAAGGGATTTGATCGTGGTCGGGTTTTGAGGGATATTTGTTGTTTTTTGTGTTTCAGGGTTAGGGCTTCCACTGCTAGTCCCAAAGCTCTGAGGATTCACGTCAAGACTCCTTGGGCCGGTTTAGCGTCTAGGGGGTTTAGGGTTTAGGGGGCTTAGGGGGTTAAGCAGTTTAGGGATTTTAGGGTTTGGGGGGTTCAGGAAACAGTTGCCTGGGCTTTCGCGGCATCTATGCCCAAGAATCTGAAAACGCCTACTCCATCATGACGTCAGAATGCTGCACCCTCAACTCTCTTACCGTTTTTGCATGTTGCCAGCTGATCTACATTGGCGCATGTTCAGGAATACTCCTGGCTTGAAACCCCACGCTCCCCAAACCCACAAAGCCTCAACGCCTAGCCTGGATGTCCCTAAACCCTAGGCCCTAAACCCTATACCCTAAAACATAAACCCTAAACCCTAAACCCCAAACCGAGGCACCACGTCGACTCTGAAGACGTCTTGGAATGTGCCGAGGACTTCGTCCTCTCTGGGGAGCAGACGCGCTTGTGCTCAGATTGCATGGACGTGCGCCTGCAGCATGAGGCCCTACCCAAACCACCAAAAAGGATCTAAAAATTAGATCCCCCAAGGGAGTTCCTATAAAGTACCCTTTAGTAGTTAGGGTCCCTAATTAGGGGATGAGGCCCCTGAGGTTCGGGGTTGTTCTGGGCTTAGCATAGGGGCCTGATGAATCGGCGATGTGAATTCTCAGGGTTCCTTATCACTGGAACTACACCAAACCCTAAACCCTAAACCCTGAACCCTAAACCCTAAACCCTAAACCCTAAACCCTAAACCCTTAGCGATGTGAATTCTTAGGGTTCCTTATCACTGGAACGCACCATACCCCCGACTTTGGGCCCCTTGTTGTGGGAAGGGCAAGAGGTGGGTAGGGTTTAGGGTTTAGGGTTTAGGGTTTAGGGTTTAGGGTTTAAGGGTTTAGGGTTTAGGGTTTAGGGTTTAGGGTTTAGGAGGGCTGTCGTTTCAAAAAGCGCAGCTGAAGCGTTGCCCGGCCCTCTTGCTACCCCCTGCGTGGTTTGTTTTGTTGCTTCTTCTGCCTCCTCCATCATTGCTATTGTTATTATCATTACTGGTACTGTTATTACTGTTGTAATTCGCCTTTGTTTCGCGCTTTTAGTCTCTACTGTTCGTTTTCGTCTGGTTGATACTAAATACATTGCGGTTGTTACTGGGTGTTGCTGTCCTGATTATTTTTGTCGCTTGTTGGTTTCCTCCTTACTCTCTACTGGTTGGTTCTTCTTGTGCATGTTTTCCTCTTGCAAGCGTCAACCCATCGGGGAACTGCATCTTTGTGGATGTAGGATTTGTTTGTGACCATTCTCTTGCAGAGGGAGGATGAATTGCTATGTGCATAGTATCCTAAGTTTCAGCCGTATCATTACACATTTCAGCACATACAAGTATTGCAAATATGGTCACTATAATTTATTGGCAGCAATCAGCGTAATTACCAAATACACGGGCCGCAAGCAGAAAGCTGCAAGTTGAAACCATGAGCATGCAAGCACGATCCATTAGAAATGCTTTTCAACAACTGTAATGGTCCGATGAGTTCCATCAGAGCCCATGGACATTCGTCAAACTTCTATCAAAGTCTTCTTAAGTCTGATTGAATCGGTCAGATTCTTCAGAGTACCTAGCAACTGACAGGGCTTGGTCAGCCGTCAAACCAAAAAAACGTTTAACAAACATGAAAAAGCACAAAACGCACCGAGTGAGCGAGGAAATCAGGACCACCAGGTAATGTTCCAAAACCCACACTACAAGCAACAAAAACAAATCTAGCCGAACGAACTAAAACACAAACTCTCGCCGGGAGATCTGCAATTGGCAAGGTTCTTCTTGACATGCTATTGAGGACATACAACTAGCAAGGTCTCGTCTTGCCTCCAGTTCTGTACGGACTACAAGTACAAAGGCCTGAGCCCTGAAGCCCACCCAATGAGTGTAGAGCAAAAGAGAAAGGGAGCTAAAGATTCTGACGCGCAATGGCATTACCGGGATGCTGCAAGGGTTCTGTCAGCCTGCATGGTTTGAGGGTGTAGGGTTTAGGGTTTAGGGTTTAGGGTTTAGGGTTTAGGGTTTAGGGTTTAGGGTACTTATTGGGGATTACCTAAACCCTAAACCCTAAGCTCTTAGCACTAAGCCTTCTGGGGGACCGTGGAGGCGTTGCAGCTTTTGGCCAAGGGCCCCTTAGCGGATCCGCAGCTGAATCGAGTGGCATCTGAACTCTTCAATTTCGCGGCTGGCCGATGGTCCATAGAGGCGGGGCTTTACACTCTTTAGGGTTCAGAGGGTTGAGGTGCTTAGGGTTTAGAGGTTTAGGGCTTATATAGGCGTTAAGATTAGGGGTTGAGGGTTGAGGGACTGTGCAGCAGAAGCCGGACAGTTTGAACATCAATACCCTAAACCCCTAAACCCTAAACCCTAAACCCTAAACCCTAAACCCTAAACCCTAAACCCTAAAAAAAATACCCTAAAACCCTATGGAAGCCCCGGGGCCCCGAAATCGAAGGTGCATTGCATGGCTCCCTTCGACGCGCGGGGCCCGAATCGGTTTAGGAAGCGGTCAGCTATCTGGGTTCAGAGTCTAGGGTTTTGGGGTTTAGGGTTTAGGGTGTAGGGTTTAGGGTTGAGGGTTTAGGGTTTAGGGTTTAGGGTTTGGGGTTTAGGCCTGAATCCCAAGCCCTGAAACCGAAGGGAATCTTGAACCCTAAACTAACGCTGAGCCTTGAACCAGAACAAGCATTGCCCGCCGTAAAGCACGAAGCCTTGATCCACGAAGTTGCCTTTGCCTGGAACCACGAAGGTTTTGCCTTAAACCACGAATTGTCAGCCTTGCCTCAAACCACGAATACTTGGCCTTGGACCACGAATAATTGGCCTTGGACCACGAACAACTTGAATTGAACCACGAACGAATTGGCCTTGAAAAATCGTGGTTCAAAGCGAAAAACCATGATTTGCCTTAAGCCACGAACGATTAGCTTTGAACCACGTTTTAGTGGCCTTGAACCACGCATTATTGGCCTTGAACCACGAAGTCGCAAAAGTTTAAATTAACATGTGATCGAGAGGTTCAGGGCATAAGTAAGGCCTTTAGGGTATGAGGCGCGCGGCCTGCAATACATAGGGTGTTCGGGTTTACGGTCTCTGGGTTTTTGGGTGTTAGGGCCTTGGGGCCGGTAATCAAAGGCAGGCCGTAGAAGTTGCTGTGCGTTTCGCAAGCCCTTAGATTGGCAAGGTTCTCCCTAAACTCTAAACCCCTGAACCCCTAAACCTCTAGACTCTAACCTCAACCCAAAACCTCTGGACCCTAAACCTAAAGCCAAACACAACAATTCAAAGTCTCAGACCCATAGCCCCACCCCCCGCTCTCCATAGGAAATGATATTCAGCAATGTAAACAGGCGAGGCAGGGGTCAGGGTTTGGGGGGGTTTAGGGTTTGGGGTTTAGGGTTTTGGGGTCTGTTGAGGGTGTAAGCTCAACAGATCTAGTCTCGCAGAGGTTTGGGGCTTTTGTGGTTTTGGATGTGTGTTACTGCTACTTCCCTTAGGGTTCCTTATTATATATAGTTATAGTATAACGGACTCCAAGAAGAAGGTTTAGGGTTCAGGGACCCGATTCTAATTCTTATGGTCTCTACACGACTCGCTTTCTCCGAAGGTCAGTCAGGAGACCTTCAATGCAGACATGGCACATTTTCCTTAAACCCTAAACCCTACACCCTACACCCTAAACCCTATACCCTAAACCCTAAACCCTACACCCTAAGCCGTAAACCCTACACCCTAAACCCTAAACCCTATTTCCAGCCAGGGTTGTGGCACGTAGGATTCAGGATCCCGGTTCCCGGGAGTTCGGTGTGCTGTGCTGGATGTAGGGGGAAAATACCCAATACTATTCAAGGTGGTTCCTTACTATAATTGTGGTAGAATTTTATCCCAAAACCCTATTCTAAGTATTAAGGCCCCTATATTACATCAATCGTCCTACATCTTGCAGCCAGCAGCACCAAGACCCAGATCCAGCACTTGAGTTCCGCGACCTTTGCAGTCCCTCCTCTCATACCTTCCTAGTAGCCCTGAAGCAAAAAGAAATCGAACTGCAAAGCCACACTAAACCCCAACCCCTGAACCCTAAACCCTAAACCCCTAACCCCGAAACCCTAAACCCTAGAAGCCCTAACTCTAAACCCCTGAAGCTGTTCTCCACACCGAGGTAGATCTTTGCATGCTGAATTTGTCGACTTGTTACGTGGCCCGCACCCGAGATGCCCAGGAAGCACAGGTGTTCAGGGCCTCCCGGCGTTTTTGGGGCTTAGGGGTTTAGGGTTTAGGTGTCTAGTGTCTAGGGTTTAGGGTTTAGGGCTTAGGGTTTAGGGAGGGGTTGCGGGTGTGGGATTGTGCCCGTAACGCTCGAACAGGCTTTGGCCCTCAGTTTCACGACGTTTGAACAGGGTCTCTCTTCCTGATTTATGGGAGTTTCCAAAATTTGGGTACCATATTTTGGGGTCCTTATAATACGGATCCTACTGTTTGCGGAACTATAAGTAGGGTCTCTAGTTTCGGAAACACCCTTATATCCTAACGCTGAACCCTAAACCCTAAAAGCCTTTCCGTTCTTCAGGGTCCAAATGACAAGGCTATTCCCCACCTGAACCCTGCCCTGAGTAAAGCTACAAAACACCGCACCCGGTGGTTGGCAGTCCCGTGTTTGAGGGTTCCGGGTTCAGGGTTTGCGGTTCAGGTTTCAGTGTTTATGGTTTTCGGGCGGGGTTTCGGTTTTTTGGATTTTAGGGTTCAGGGCTTGGGGTTTAGGGTTTCGGGCTTCTGGGTTTTAGGGTTTAGGGTTTAGGGTTTTGTGCTTCTGGGTTTTAGGCTTCGCGGTTGATCAAGGTTTACGCATTTGGCGCTTAGGGTTTCGGTCGCACCCGAGCCAAGCGACGTGCAGCTTTGTATCTAAGGACTTTAGGAGGGACC
>CAJNDV010005603.1:2074-17918 GCA_905221635.1 Symbiodinium sp. CCMP2456 | reverse complement strand
GTAATGGGATTAAGGGTCCCTTTTAGGGGTCCCTCCTAAAGTCCTGAGATTGTAGCATCCTGCAAAATCTTGCCTACTCTGCGGTGCCCCTATAGACACGGACCCTGAACCCTAAAGATTTAACCATAAGCTTCCGAGCCCCACTTGCTTACTCCACCAAAATTTGCCGGACGCACCTGCAGAAGCAAACAATTCCTAACAAAAGTAAACATGCTAACCCTAAACCCTAAACCCTAAACCCTGAACCCTAAACCCTAAACACTAAATCCCCGACTCCAACACCTCGGAAGGTCATGGGCGGCACGACCTGCGACTTGGGTTGTAATTCTCCGCCTTATGCCGCTTGGAATGCAAGTAGCAAGGCGAGCCCTGAATTCCTATCGCTGGCAGCCAGCAGGACTTCAGAATTAGGCTGCGCATAGGGGTTTCGATTTGGGGTTTAGGGCGCGGCACACGCCCCTCCACCACCCTAGGCCAACAACAATCCCGTAACGTCCCCCGCCATAGGGCATTGAGGTTTTTGCGTAGTTTCTAGGCCCTAGTGCTACAGAGCCTATGCTGCGGCGAAGCATACCGCGAGTTTGCAAAGGTCTGGGGTCTTGTTCGATTGCTCTTGGAGCAGCCACGAAGCTGAACAAAGCCAAGACAGAGACCTTTCTATGCCACGTAGATTCTCGATGTTAAGGGCTTGCAAGCACTGCAACTGTGGCTAGGCCTGATGCCATCCATATGCAGTGCACATCGTGCCTAGGGTCTGTATACAAACCTGTAAGACGATCAAAAACTCAGTCTACCCCTGAGGCCCAAATCTCACACCCTCATCCGCAAGCCGGAAGTGAACATGACCCTAAACCCTAACCCCCAAAACCTTAAACCCAAGACCCCAAACCCCCAAAACCCTAAACCCTAAACCCCCTAAACCGTGGACCCTTAACCCGAAAACCCCCTAAACCCTCTAAACCCCCAAAGCCCGAAACCCCAAACCCCAAAATCCCAAATCCTCAAAATCACAGAACCCTAAACCCCAAACCCCAAACCCCCTAAGCCCTAAACGCCACTAAGCCCTCTAACCCCCCAAAGCCCGAAACCCCAAACCCCAAAACTCAAAATCCCCAAAATCACAGAGCCCTAAGCCCCAAACCCGAAACCCCCTAAGCCCTAAACGCCAAAATCCCCAAAATCCCAACTCCCAGCCTTTCCAATCCCAAGGTCGGGGAGGCGACCACCGCCTTTTGCCCGGCCTGGCGCCCGGCCTGGGCCAAACTCGGGCCTTTTTGGGGGTTTAGGGTTTAGGGATGTTTAGGGTTTAGGGTTTGTGGTTTAGGGTTTTGGGGTTTAGGGTTTAGTGTTTAGGCTTAGGGTGTTTGGGATTTAGTGTTGAGGGTTTAGGCTTCGGAGTTCATGTTTAGGGTTTAGGGTTTGTGGCTTAGGGTTTGGGGGTGTAGGGTTGAGGGTTTAGGCTTAGGGGTTTTGGGGTTTAGGGTTGAGGGTTTAGGCTTAGGGGTTTAGGGCTTTGGGATTTAACCCTAAACCCTAAACCCTAAACCCTAAACCCTAAACCCTAAACCCTAAACCCTAAACCCCTTCCCTTTTAGGGTTGAGGGCCCTTCTTGTTTTGGGTTTGGGGTCTCAGGTGAAGGGCTTTGGGCTGAGGGTTTTGGGGCCTCGAAGAGTTTTTGGCCGACATGGTTTGGTCTGAGTTTCGAAAGCTGGCTTCGGTTCTAGCACTATGGTTCAATATACATATATATATATATAGATATAGATATAGATATAGATATACATATAGA
This sequence comes from Symbiodinium sp. CCMP2456, assembly GCA_905221635.1. Classification (NCBI taxonomy): domain Eukaryota; class Dinophyceae; order Suessiales; family Symbiodiniaceae; genus Symbiodinium; species Symbiodinium sp. CCMP2456. The sequence continues at coordinate 16,128 of CAJNDV010005603.1, read as the reverse complement.
GAGAGGGATGTATATATATATATATATATATACACATACACTCTTGGGTGAATGTTCCGAGTGCAGTGTTTTGCTTGGGCCATGTCCAGTTTGAATGACGGTTTATGTGTTTCCCTCTTAAACTTTTCAACTCAGGGAGCACCATGCAGTCCTCAAACCTAATAAGCCCTCAACGCCAGTAAGCCCTAAGCCCTGAAACCTAAGCCCGAAGCCCTAAACCCTGAACCTTTAAACCCTCAACCCTGACCCGACGAGTGCCCGTAGGGGCCTTTGTAATTACCTACGCTATTTTTGGGGGTTTCTTGTTCTAGTTCGAGTAGAGTTTACCCCGAAGTCGTATTCTAATTATTGCGGCCCCTACATGACTTAGGATGGCAACACGGATCCTTTCGAGCCTCTGAACTGGTCCATGCCAGTTTGTTTGCCGAGCCGCTGCCTCGGGTTCTCTAGGGGTTCTGTGAGGTTCCATTTCAGGGTTTGTGAGGGTTTTGGGCTTTTTGTCTTTGAAGGGTTTTTGGGGCTTTAGGGTTTTGGGCTTGGGGCTTTTAGGGTTCTTAGTTCTTTAGCGTTTCGGGTCAACAGGTTGCGTTTTTTTGGTGCTTATAGGTTTCTATGCTTTTTTTGCCTCTCTGTAGGGGTTCTTTGAGTCTGTTCTGCTGGGCTCTTGTAAATAGACACGGTCCAAGTTTTTGTTTATAAGCATTCTTTGGGGGTTCTTCCCGGGATCCCAAATTTTCTCTCCACGTCCATGAAGGTTCTGTTTGGAGTTCGGGGGCTCCTGAAACCCTAAACCCTAAACCCTAAGCCTAAACCCTAAACCTTAAACCCTAAACCGGCAGTTTATGTGCTTTTCCAGTTAAGTTCAGTCGGATCCAGAGCTCTGGGTTCAGAAAGTCTAGGCTTTGGGCGCGGGCTTCCGATGCTAGATTTTGCGGGTTTCTCCAGGTTGACCCAATCCGGAATCTAGATGTCTCAAAAAAAGTCGCAGTATACCATATATATATATACACATATAGTTCTCTCTCTCTATATAACTATATACATACATAAAAATATATGTATATTCAATCATATCAGACTATAACAAGTTATACGCCAAACACCTATGCTAATCTTAAGGGCCCTACATTCACCAGAAGCCCAGCAGTTTCAACAAAAGCCTTGCCCCAAACCTCGACTAGGACCCGAGTGTCTGAGCCCTAACCCTAAACCCTAAACCCTAAACCCTAAACTTTGAATCCATGGCTTCAGAAAGAGCCTTCGACCCGTGATGCTGAACCCAGAAACCCCAAGTCCTCAACGTGGAAACCCGACATCTGAGACACGAGCCCGAAATCTTAACAGGAAAACTCAAGCGTTCGCCAAACTCCGAACATCAAAAAATCCATAATTCAAAACATTCCACCACCCTAATACCCCAAATTCCAGGTCCTAAGCCCTTGAAGCCTGAGCGCTAAACCCTAAACCCTAAACCCTAAAGCCTACACCCTAAACCCTAAAGCCCACACCCTGAACCCTAAACCCTAAGCCCTTGAACCAACCCTAAGCACCCCTCTGTGGGGCTTGGGGGCTGCAGACTGCGATGCGCGCACGCCGGTGCCGGAAGGCCCTCACACCGCCTTCAAATTAGGGTTTAGGGTTTAGCGTTTAGGGTTTAGGGTTTAGGGTACTGAAAGGTTAGGTTCTATAGCGTTTTTTTCATGCGATTTAGAGTTGGGGTTTAGGGATGAGGTTGGGGGCTTAGGGTATAATGAGGGTTTTTTTCATGGGTTTAGGAGTCAGGATTCCATATTCGTTCTATCCAGAAAGGTTTTCATCAAGGTTCGATGTTACAAGGGTTCTGCTGTTTGTACCAGCGCTCCACAAGGCATTCAAGCCTTCCCTGCTTTCTTGAACAGTTCAAGAAGTTCTATATTAGTTAAACATAGGGGCTTTTCAAGGACTGCAAGGTCTGTACAGGATTTCTTTGAGGGGTTAAGAATCCAGAGTTTGGTGAATAAGGATATAATATAGGGGCCTGAATAATCACCTATACTATTTTGGGGGTTCCTTGTTATAACTATAGTATACCATACCCCGAAACCCTATTCGAATTATTAAGGCCCCTATACTAGGCCTAAACCCTAAACCCTAAACCCTAAACCCTAAACCCCAAACCCTAAACCCTAAACCCTAAACCCCTAAATCCTACACCCGTTCGCAGGATTGGTGGTGCAGGGCTAAGGACTTGGGGTTTGGCTTTTGAGGATCTTGGGTTCAGGGCAGGGGCTAAGGACTTTGCCGTCCCGGACCAAGGCCTTTAGAGGGTCAAAGATTCTGGGTTTAGGGTTTATTTAGGGTTTAGGGTTTATTTAGGGTTTAGGGTTTATTTAGGGTTTAGGGTTTATTTAGGGTTTAGGGTTTATTTAGGGTTTAGGGTTTAGGGTTTAGGTACTGTAGGGAGAGGTATTTTGGGGTGTAGTCTTACAACAGGGGCTTATGAGCTTTGGGTCGGGGGTTAAAGGTTTACTGTCAAGGGGTGTAAGATTTTGGGTTTAGGGTTCAGGGTTCAGGGTTTAGGGTTTAGGGTTTAGGGTTTAGGGTTTAGGGTTCAGGATGTAGACTCTGGGGTTTAGTCATGCTTGCATATAAATGCTTGCGTATAAGAGGAACACGTGTCGTAGTCGCAGTCGTGGCCGTCGTAGTCGTAGCGGCAGCAACACTGCAACAGTACCCATATTTTTGCTAGTTTTGCTGTTGTTATTGTCGTTCTTCTTTCTTCTTCACCATCATCGATTAACATTGTTATTCTTTGTATTCTGCCCGTAATGACTGTTATGATTATGACTATAGCAGTATTTCTACTATTGTTATCATTATCATTATCTCTACCCCTTTACTCGATACTACTTGTCGTTGCGGCGGTGGTGATAGTGGTAGTGGTAGCGGTTATGGTGATGCCGGCGATGATTCTGAAGATTGTCTTAATCCCTAAACCCTAATCCCTAAACCCTAAACCCTAAACCCTAAATCTTATCAGTTTCAGCCTTGCGTCGCCTGATTGGATGTGGGAGGCTACCGGCTCGCCCCGGATGGAACTTGGCACCTCGGCGACAACTGGGCGGGTTGCTCCAAAAGGGATTCATTTTGGGTACTGCCCCCACTCAGTAACAGTTGGGTAATATTTTTATTATGGATATATTAGGCCCTTAATAGTAGCCCTATTATAGACTGTTACTGTATGGGGGCAGTACCCAAGATTCATTCATGCAGTAGCGGTCATCGGAGCAGTCATCTACCGGCCTTGAACAAGACAGATGTGAATGACCCTAAACCCTGAACCCGAAATCCTAAATCCTAAACCCTAAACCCTAAACCCTAAATCCTAAACCCTAAACCCTAAACTCTGAAGCCTAAACCCTAAGCCCGAATACGGCCATTGCAAACAGTTGAGAAATCTCAGGAGCTGCGCGGACACGCACTACGGAAACCCGTCGGCCGTCTGCGTGGTGAACGACGACTGCGTCGCCGAGTGGAGGCATGTGAACCTGATACTGTTGATGATGTAAATCCTGCATTACCTTAAGGACCCTGAACTATGGGAATTATGGTACCCTAAACCCTAAACCCTAAACCACGGGAGTAATAAGGACCCCCGCCAAAATAGTATAGGTAATTATGCATTACCTTAAGGACCCTAAAATTTGGGAATTCTGGTGTATGCCTTATTCTGGGTAAGTCAGATTTCTATCATCAACCGCAGGGCTGCTTGTTGTGCTTGTGAGGGCTATTCGAGGATTTAGAGGACTCTGCAGGGCTTTGGGTTTAGGGTTTAGGGTTTAGGGTTTAGGGTTAGTAAGGATGCATAGGCTTTGAAGTGTTTTTGTGGGCTTCTGTTCGGGATATGACGGAAAAAGTTGGATCATGTTGCCGTTTGTGTGGTTCTTGTTGGGTGGTACTTGAAGGTTCATGGGTAGTTATGAGTGGGGTTATAAGTCCCCTATTATGGGTTATAAGTATAGTGACCCCACTTATAAGCCCAGTTATAACTACCCATGAACCTCCAAGTAGGGTGCCTATCGCAGAACTGCTCACGCAGCCGTGAACCTTCAGCCCAACCCCTGGCCTAAATCCCCTTGAAGCCTCAAGCCCCCGGCCCCCGAACTTCATAGAGGAGGGGAGACTATACCCCCCTAAACCCTAAACCCTAAACCCTAAACCCTAAACCCTAAACCCTAAACCCTAAACCCTAAACCGCCCTAGTCGAATTATGAAGGCCTCTATCTTGCCCTTGAACTTCCTAAGCACAGCACCCGAAGCCGATGACGCACACAGCCAGCTTGAGATCCTGCTTCTAAGAAGAAAAGGTCACCAAGGGTTTAGGGTTTAGGGTTTAGGGCTTAGGGTGGGTTCTGAAGTTTCTGGAGTTTGGGGTACTTAGTTGGAGGTTCGTGGGTGGTTGTAAGTGGGGTTATAAGTCCCCTAAGATGGGTTATACGTGTAGGTACCCTACTTATATAACCCCATTCATAGCTGCACATGAACTCCCAAGTAGTGCTTAGGGCTGCAGGGCTTGTTGGGCAATTATAGGGTTTGTCGGGGTTAGGGCTTGGGTCCGTCAGGGTGTAATACAGGGGGCTGATAATTAGAAACCCCTTCTTTCTCGTCCGATTTAGAGAGTCTTACGGGGTCGCAGAACTATACCTAAATCGTAAACCCTAAACCCTAAACCCGAAACCCTAAACCTTTAACCCGAAATCCCAAACCCGGTTTAGGTAGGTTTAGGGTTCCTAAACCCTAAACCCCAAACCCTGAAACCCCGAAACCCTCAAACCCTGAAGCCCTAAACCTCAAACCCTCAAACCCCGAAACCTCAAACCCTGAAGCCCTGAAACCTGAACCCTAAACCCTGAAACCCTAAACCCTAAACCTCAAACCCTGAAGCCCTGAAACCCTGAACAACTTGCTCATTTCTTCAGGCCCATCGGCTGCGATAGGTTGCACCCGTGCGTCGGAACCCAAGGGCTCGGTGGTGCAGGAATATTCATGGGGTCCTTGTCGTCATAGACGCATAGAGACCTTTAGTGCAGTTTGAGTTTGGAGGGTTTAGGGCATTGAGTCTGCGCAGCTCATCTTTATTGCAGGATTTGTCCTGATTGCTCTGGTTTTTGAGAGTTCTGCTCTGGTGTGCTTTGGAGGCTGAGTGGTTAGATGGCTTCCGGGGGCTTTTGGGATTTTAAGGGTCAGGTGCTGCGTTTTGCGGATTTGGTGGATGAAAGATCTGAAAAGTTTGGGGTTTGAGCCTGTGCCCAGGCCTTGAGCTTAAGCACGTCCGAAGTTCGGCAGGTTCACCGGTTGCGGTGCAGTATTGTCAATCGTTAAATTAGTGGCTTGCCCCCAGCTGCGTAATTCTTATTTTTCGGACGTTTCAGAAATTGAGGGGTCCGTCTACTTCGGGGTCCCTCCACAGGGAACCGTTGAACCTGATTACGAGGATTTTTATTTAGGATCATTTTGGGGTTCCGCACTTTCCATTTCGCGTGGCCGGTGGGGGGCTGCCACACCCCACGACCCAATCTCTGAACTCTAAGCCCTAAGCCCTAAACATTAAACTCTAAACCCTAAACTCTAAACCCTAGCCCTAAAACTTTAAACTCCAGGCCCTAAGCGCTAAACCCTAAGCCCTACACCCTAAACCCCAAGCCCTAAAGCCTAAACTCTAAACTCTAAGCCCTAAAGCCCTAAACTCTAAACCCTAAACCCTAAAACCCTAAACCCTGAAACCTTGAAGCCCTAAGCCTTAAAACCCTCAACCCTAAACCCTAAGCCTTACACCCCCGGCCTTGATACTGGAACGAGGTGGCTCCCACAGATGACTTGTGCCGGTGCCCCTTGGGAGTGGTGTCTTCCCCGAGAGGTGTAAGGCTTCGGGCTTTTCCTCGCAGGTTCATGGGTAGTTCTACCGTGGGGCTATGGGGGTTCCTTTAAGGGTTCCTTTAAAGGGTTCTATAGGGTTTAGGGTTCAGAGTTTAGGGCTAGATATAAGTGCGGTTATAAGCCCCCTAATGTGGGTTATAAGTATAGTTACTTATAACCCCAAGTCTAACTACCCATGAACCCTAAACCCCAAACCCCTAAACCCTAAACCCTAAAACCCTAACCCCTGAAACCCTAAACGTTAAAACCCTAAACCCTGAACCCTGAAACCCTAAAACCCTAAACCCTAAAACCCCGAACCCCAAACCCTGAAACCCTAAATCCTAAAACCCTAAACCCCTTAAGACTTTAAACCCTGAACCCTGAAGTCCTCAAGCCCAAGGCTCCCTGTCCTTTTTTGGACTCTTCAAGATCGCTGTTCCCGTGCTGATGTAGCAGACTCCATCAAAAGAGGGAAATATAGGGGGCCTTTATAATTAGAATAAGGTTTTGGGGTCCATTATACTATAATTATCAAAATAATATAGGTAATTATGCATTACTTTAAGGACCCTAAACTAAGGGAATTATGGTATATTCCTCGTTATCGGTAATGCAGGGTTTATAGCATCAACCGCAGGTGCCGCCACGCTCTAGAACCACCAGGCATCTCCTTCAGGACCCCACTAAAGAGCTTTCTAAAATGCAATCGTCGGTTCCTTTTTTTCGGCTTCGGCGTTTCCAGGCGCCTAGCCGGCAGCAGATGCCCTTGAAAGCGGGACCCCGCACATTTGGGTTTCAGGGCTTTGGGGGCCTTAGGTGTGGGTCCTACTTGGGGGTTCATGTGTCGTTCTATTGGGGGTTTAGGGTTGAAGGGTTTTGGGTTTAGGGTTTGGGGATTATTTGTGGGTTCATGGGTCGTTATGATTGGGTTATAAGTTGGGTAACTCTACTTCTAACCCATATCAGGGGACTTATAACCCCACTTACAACTACCCCTTAACCCTAAACCCTATAGAACCCTTTGAAGGAACCCTCAATGGAACCCATAACCCCACGTATAGCTACCCATGAACCTCCAAGTACCACCCAGAGGTTCGAGGCAACTCGGGAGTAGGAGTCGAAGGTTTTTTGGGTTCTCAACTTGAAGGGGTTCTGAAAGCCGAATCAACAACGCCAGGCCCTAAATCCTAAACCTTAAACCCTAGACCCTAAAACCCTAAACCCTAAACCCTAAATCCTACACCCCAAAACCCTAAACCCTCAAACCCTATTGCCGAAACCCCAAGCCTCTAACCCGAGCCCTGAACCCCCAAAACGCTCAAAGCTCAAACCCCAGGCGTGAAGCCTTGAGCCGCGGTTTAGGGTTTAGGGTTTAAGGTTTAGGGTTTAAGGTTTAGGGTTTAGGGTTTAGGGTTTGAGGTTTAGGGTTCGAGGTTTAAGGTTTAAGGTTTAGGGTTTAGGGTTTAGGGTTTAGGGTTTAGGGTAAACGGGAAGGTACAACATGTCTGACTGCCTTCACGCCGAAGTCTCAGTCGGAGGGGCTCGTGGCGATTACAGTTGCAGGGTCGCTGTTCAGCATGATAAAGTTGATGATATAAAACCCTGTATTACCTTGAGGACCCTAACCTATGGGAACCCTAAACCCTAAACCTTAAACCCTAAACCCTAAACCCTAACTCTAAACACTATGGGAACCATGGTAAATTCCTAAATATGGGTCGTGCAGAATTTTCATCAACCCTAGGGTTTGGGGTTCAGGCTTTGGGGTCGGGGTCTCTCTGGGCATGTCCGGCTCTGCGATGCGAGGGCTTATGTTTGGAGCATGTTGAGGGTTGTAGCACTTTTGGATATCACGGGGAAAGAAACCCTAAACCCTAAACCTTGAACCCAAAACCCTAAACCCAAAACCCCAAACCCTAAACCCTAAACCCCAAACCCTAAACCCTAAACCCTAAACCCAAAACCCTAAACCCTAAACCCTAAACCGCAAGTTGCCACCAGCAGAACAGAGGCGCCCGGAAGCCTGACTCCCAAAGCTTAGCCTCCGAAGCTCCCAACCCTAACTCCCCAGAGACTCCAATATCCCCTAATTAGGGAATATACCTTAAATTATAGTAGGGTTTAGGGTTTAGGGTTTAGGGTTTAGGGTTTAGGGTTTAGGGATCCCTACTATAATTTAAGGTATATTCCTTAATTAAGGGATATTGGAGTCCCTGGGTCCCTAATCCGAACCGGACCTTGTTGTAGCACCCTTTAGGGAGGACCTTCTTATGGAACCCCATAGTAGCCTTTAAAAGGCCGGGAATGGCCTCAGACCCTAAACCCCCATACCCCAAACTTTAAGCCCTGAAGCCTGAGCCCTAAACCCTAACCCTAAGCTCTAAAGCCTGAGCCCTAAGCCCTAAACCCCAAGCTCTAAAGCCTGAACCCTAAGCCCTAACCCCTAAACCTCAAGCCCGAGTCGGCGCCTCAGAAGGTCCCTCCGGGGGGGCAGTGCCTCATCCGCTGCCGCGAGCCTTTTGTGGGCGGCGCCTCACTGGCCAGGTGGGGTCTAGCGGCTGTACTTGGGGGTGCATGGGTAGTTATACATAGGGTTATGTAGGGTTTAGGGTTTAGGGCTTAGGGTTTAGAGGTTCATGGGAATTTGGGACTAATATGGGGGCCTTCATAGTCTTCTACGATAGTTATAATAAGGAAAGAGGGTTGAGGGTTTAGGGTTTAGGGGTTCAGGGTTGAGGGTTTAAGGGTTTGGGGTTTAGCGTTTAGGGTTTAAGGTTTAGGGGTTTAGGGTTTAGGGTTGAGGCCTACTTGGGGGTTCGTGGATAGTTAGGAAAAGGGTTATAAGTAGGGTAACTATACTTATAAATTAGGGGACTTATAACCCCACTTATGAGCCCATGAACCTCCAAGTATGATCATAATGATAGTGGTCAGAAGAATAATAGCAACAGTTATTGACGATGAGAATAATAATGATATCAATACTCATGATCATACTAATCATGGCAATAAGAAGAATAGCAAGAATCATTAAATTCGCAAAAGTCCAATGTGAAAAATTAGCAAAAAGAACAAGACTTTTGACAATAGTAATAATGATACTAAGAATGATAATAATAAGAAGAAGAAAAAGAATAAGACTAATAGCAATAGAATCATAATGCTAATGGTAGTCATGATAGGAAAAGTATGAGTAACAATCGCATTAACAATAATTGCTAAACTACCACTGCTGGTGCCGAGGAAACAGCCACAGCCACTAGGAGCGTCAGAGAGCCCTCTTGGCAGGTGTGAAGAGAACAATGTGGACCCCATGAAGGTGACGGGCGCTCATTGCTGTTTGACCTGCGGCAGTTTTTTCCTGAGGATTTCTTGGCATGGGGTTGGGGCAGCATCAAGCTACGGCTTTTGGGTACTTTGCGGGCTGTGGGTCTATGGCCCGGAGAGTTCAGGAGCTCGGCGTTTAGGGTTGCGCGTCCGAACCTGCCTGTCACCGGGAGTTTGCATGCCCAGGGAGGCCAATGCCGTTGAATCAAGCCATACGCCTAGAATCACTCTAAGGGCCGCTTGGTAACCTACGATTCATTCCTTTTTCAAGGAAATGTTGGGCCAACCTTGCCAGAGTATTTCATGGGAGGTGTTTCAAATCTATTGTCTGTGGTTGGGGAGTTCGGCGGGAGAAGGGGTGGCTGTTTCGAGATCTGATCCGTAAAATTCGAAGCCTCCCCTGTGCTTGGGGTTTAGAGTTTTAGGCTTTTCCAAAACTCTCCAGCCTTTCCCTCTCTCGGGGATGAGTGCTTTCTGTTGAGAACCGGAAGGAAGGTCACCCAAGAAGGTGCTCCAAAGAAGGGTCTTGGGATCCCTAAACCCGAAACCCTAAACCCTAAACCCTAAACCGTAAACCCGAAACCCTAAACCGTAAACCCGAAACCCTACACCCTAAACCCTACACCCCTAGTTTTCAAGTCAAAAGCAATCAGCTTCCGGTGCCCAGCCGGAGCTCTGAGCGTTGATCCCCATAAAGGCTGAGCCAAGATCCTGTGTCAATACTTCGGTTCGGGTTGAGGCTATGGATAAGCTACGGAGTCTGCAGCGGTTGAGACGGCTCCAACTAGTCGATAGTTTCCGATAGGGTTTAGGGTTTAGGGTTTAGGGTTGAGGGTTGAGGGGTTGAGGGTTGAGGGGTTTAGGGTTTAGGGTTTAGGGTGTAGGGTTTAGGGTCCTATAGTCGACTATAGTCGACTATACTGTAATATACCGCAACATACTATATAATATACTGTATTTCAGCGTAATCTAGTTGATAGCTCAAGGGCCGAATTTTGGGTTTGGGGCTCTGAAGCCTAAGCTGCTCACCCTGAAGCTCGAAATCCGAAGACTCCTATTGATACTATCATAACATATAGGGGTCTAACAGGACTAGTTGGGGGTTCCTTACTAAAAAATTATAGCATAACATACCCCGAAACCCTCATTCCGAGTATTAAGGCCCCTCGATTACCCTAAACCCTAAACCCCAAAGCCCTAAAGCCCTAAAGCCCTAAACCTATAAGAAGTTGGAGTAGATGTTTGAATGGTCTGGTAGGCTCTGTAGCGGCTCGGGGCTCCTTCTCGAAGTCCTGGGCTGCATGCTGCAACACTTGGAGGGTTTCTGGGTTTAGGGTTTAGGGTTTAGGGTTTAGGGTTTAGTGGTTATAAGTGGGGTTATAAGGGGTTCCTTTATGGGTTCCTTTTAGAGGGTTCTATAGGGCTTAGGGTTTAAGGGGTTCCTTTTAAAGGGTTCTATAGGGTTTAGGGTTTAAGGGGTTCCTTTATGGGTTCCTTTTAAAGGGTTCTGTAGGGTGTAGGGTTTAAGGGGTTCCTTTATGGGTTCCTTTTAAAGGGTTCTCTAGGGTCTAGGGTTTAGGGGTGGTTATAAAGTGGGGTTTTAAGTCCCTTAGTATGGGTTATAAGTAGAGCTACGCTAGTTATAACCCCGTTAGAAGGCTTCCATATTCTATTTATATACTCTTTGCATACTGCAATGAAGTCAGAAGGCTTCCATATTCTGTCTATCTACTCCGAACTGAGCCTACACTTTCTGAAACCACCAGATCTTGGACTGGTCGCCACCTCGTCCTTCCTGCGCTTTGTTCATCTGCGCCTGGGCTCGTTAAGACTTCGGTTAAGGGCTTAGATGTTTTACCGTTTTGGGTTTAGGGTTTAGGGTTTAGATGTTTTAAAGCTTTGGTATTTCGTTTAGAGATGGGTCTAGGACTGCGGTTTGCATCGCAAGAGCAGGAGCAACAGGAGCAAAAGAAGGAGCAGGAGCAGGAGTAGCAGCCCGGGCAGGGCCAGGAGCAGTCGTGGTGGTGAACCCCAAACCCTACACCCTAAAACCGCTTAAGCCCTAAGCCCTAAACCGCTTAAACCCTAAGCCCTAAACCGCTTAAACCCTAAACCCTAAACCCCTAAACCCTAAACCCTAAACCCTAAACCCTAAACCCTAAACCCTAAACCCTAAACCCTAAACCCTAAACCCTAAGCCGCTTAAACCCTAAACCCTAAACCCCTAAACCCTAAACCCTAAACCCACTCCATGTGGCCGTGATGTCAAGCTACAAGCGAGGCCCGGAGCCCGAGATTGTGCCGCCCGGCTACGTCCGCACGGCGGACAACTGGCGCTGCGCCGAAGGCTACGTGGGTGCACCGAAGGCGGGGGCTCCGATGATGCAAGGTTTAGGGTTGATTCTAGCACTGCAGGTGATACTGTACTGCTGCTTCTGAGTCTTGCCGTCGTCTTGCCATCCATGAGCCCTGAAGAGCTCCTGGTGCTTGAAGGGCGTCCTTGTATCCTGCTTAAGAGCAGCAGAAGAGGCCCTCATGGGTACTTGTTTTGAGTTTAGGGCCTTTGGGGTCTAGGGCTTAGGGATCTCGTCTTTAGGGTGCTTCTGAACCCCAAACCCATGGACCCTAAACCGCCAAACAGGCCTTCTGTGACATGGATGCGTATTGCACGGTGACCACGATACTGAGTGGCTGCTCTCGGGACGAAGCCTGCTGGCCGCTTGCTGTAGATGAGTGCGTGATGGAGCCTCGGCTGCAAGGCTGGTTTAGGGTTTAGGGTTTAAGAGTCGGAGTGGAGATGTGTGGGTAAGGTCAAGGGATTCGGCTCTTCAGGTTTAGGATTTGCCGTTGCTGTCGTTTCGAAATCCTCAAAGCCAGCCCGCGACCCTCTGAGTAAGTTCGGCGGTTTCAGTTCAGGGAGGCTTGCGGTATTCCTACTAATCTACCTGTGCCCTGGTAGTTCACTCTGATGAAGGCCTGTAAAGGGGATCATGCATACATGCCGAACGTCTTATCGGCCGAACATCGAGCTCCGTAGGGTGTCAGACGTTTAAATCCAACTGCAGTCATTGTCTGGGCCAGTCAAGATTGTTGTCTTCCGATTGCTCAGGGAGGTTTCAACGTGGCCCATCTGGAGAGTCTGAGGGCTGTTTTGGCGGTTTGGGGGGTGGTAACATAGGGGCCTTAATAATTTAAACAGGGTGTTGGGGCCCATTATACAACAACTATATAATAAGAACCCCCCCCAAAGTAGTATTGGTAATTACTTAGGCCCCTACATTAGTGTTGGGGCCTTTAGTCCAGGGCCACGGGCTCTGTAACTGTACAGCTCGAGGCTTCGATTTGGGGGGTTTGAGGGCTTTAGGGTTTTGCCTAGGGTGTAAATGTGGGGGCCTTAATAATTAGACTAAGATTTTGGGGTTTCCTTCTTATAATTATAGTATACCATACCCCAAAACCCTATTCTAATTATTACGCCCCCTATATTAGGTCCCGTGGGTTTGGTTTAGGTTTGAAGGGCAGCGCCTCGGACCGTTGCCGGGGCTCTCTTTCGCCGAGGATGCGTCCGCATGCATGGGCGTGAATCCTGGAGACACCTGCCTCGTGCGCTGCAAGGCACTAGCAGTTCAGGGCTTCTTTGCTTTTTGAGTTTACGATTTTGGGTTTCAGGATTTGGGGTTGGGGGTTTGGGGCTTAGCAACAAAAAAGATTGAATTACCCTCCGCCTCCCCTCAAATCTGGAAGCCTTAACGACAAGGTTGAAGAACTCGCATCAGTATCTTCTCAAAGTCTGCATATACTTCGCGCTAGCATGCGCCCCACGCCCTGTTTAACTTGTAGACGACGTCCTTTCTGCACGTGAAGCGGCTGGTATCAGACTGCAGCGGTTTGGGAGCCGGCGTCGGGCTTGGAAACGATGTCGAGGCCAAATTTGGAGCATAGGCATCCCTAAGAAAGTCGGCTGCCAGATTGCGTGGGCTGTGGTTTCGTTTGGGGTGTAGGGTGCGGGCAGAAGGACTTTCGAAGGGTTTCCCGAAGTCTCGACACGGTTTAGGGTTTAGGGTTTAGGGTTTAGGGAACCCGAGTCAGAGCCCGAAGCTGAACTAGAACCCCTCAGAGCAAGCCGCAGGCTCCGTACACGGGCACGCCAGGGGTGGCTGCGTGCCCGGCGGACAACATCGATCCCTTCGCCCCGGTGTCTCTTGCCCTGGATCGAGCTTTTTACACCCTAAACCCTAAACCCTAAACCCTACACCCTAAACCCTAAACCCTACACCCTAAACCCTAAACCCTAAACCCTAAACCCTAAACCCTTAAAGCCCCAATCAAGCCCCAATCCCCAAGGACTATGATTATGGTATGAGGGTTTCGGAGGCACAGTTATGCCCTGGATCCTCAACCCCACACCCTAAAGTTCCAAAGGATTCTGCCTAAACCCTAAACCCTAATCCCCAAACCCCGAGCCTAAACCCTAAACCCTAAACCCTAACCCTAAACTTAAAACCCCAAACCCTAAAGTGGGCCCGAAAAGCCCGAACGGATTCTGAGTGTGAGGGTTTCGGAGCGGGGGGCTTCTGAGGACCTAGGAACCCTAAACCCCTAAACCCTAAACCCCTAACCCCTAAATCCTAAACCCTAAAAACCCTAAACCCCCAAATCCCTGAACCCTAAACCCTAAACCCTAAACGCTTCTTAGGACCTGGGAGACGGAGCCCAACTGCTCCTTGACCTCGTGCCCCGAGCCGCAGTCGATCCCCGCGACCGCCGCTGGGGGGTGGAGGGGTTTAGGGTTCCGGAGGTTGAGGGATTTAGGGGTTTAGGGTTTTTAG
>CAJNDV010005592.1:52645-82808 GCA_905221635.1 Symbiodinium sp. CCMP2456 | reverse complement strand
CAGCAGACGGACAAACGCTTCAGAGGTTTTTTCCGCGAGGTCCGAATCTTTGGTCTACACTTGTGCGGACGGTGAGGGATGGGCCTCCTGTGCACCACGACTAACAACCAGAACAACAAGTGGATTAGTTTGTATTAGTTCCGCTGCACAACTCAGACTTGTAAATGACATACTGCATCAAAACCATCGCATCCGCGGCTTCCACTTGAAAGCAGCCGTCTGGTCCGATTGCGCAGATGCTCTGTGGCGCAGACTCGCGGGTGAAACATGTCAACTACGACGACTACGAGTTCGCAAAATGCGTAACCGCCCCTGTGACTTGGATTTCTTGGACTTCATGGCTGCCAAACGCTTGAACTTCCTCTTCCAGCGTCCGGCTTCTTTCTTTGCNNGGCCATCTGCTCCATAGCCACTTCCCATTTGTCAATAGCCTGTTGAGGAAAATATATGGATGTGCATTTGTCACTGTCAGATTTTGCCACAGGCGGAAATCTTGGGCATGATCCGTTGAAGAACAGCAGCACTGCCATACCACGTTCGTGGGCAATAGCGTGTAGCCACCTGATTTTCTCGGTTTTGTCGACTTTGGTTCTCCATGGTTGGGCCTCATTCCAACTTGGCACTGTAATTTCGCAGAATGCTCCATTTTCGGGTACCAACTGAATCAACTCTTCCCAACTTATCGGCTTGTCAAAGCTGGTGCGGAGAAATGCACTCGGAAGGCTTGTAAGATCCACCTTCTTTTTGGGTGTAAGGATGCAATCAACTTCACGCAGCTTCACCCAATTAGACTCTTTTGCAACCCACCAAATGTTCAGATCCGTGAAAGCATACCTCGATGTGAACTTGCAATTCTCCCATAGACTTTGAAGGGCTTCCCGAGAAGCGGAGCCCTGCCAATACCGGCGGCACTCATGTCTCACATGCCAGTAGTAAGCTTGTTTACTGCCTTGCTTTGCCTCTACTCCGGTCGTGGCATACAAAAGTGGACCGTGCCCTTCCTCCTCCCAACGATGAACTGTGAAAACATGTTTCAGGGCACTACAGATCTTGTCTTCGAAGCCATGTCCGGTCAGCACAGAGTCGGAAAAATTGCTAAGCACCTTCTCGGGTCGCTTCATCGTACGCGACAGCTTGAGCCAAAGACGTACTGCGCAAACGTGAACGAAAGCATCGGTTATGCACACATGCATCGGGTCCTCGGGTGCCGCTGCCGTAGGCCGCTTGGGCTGGAATGATGTCCCGCACGGCAGCATGCGTGCCCAAAACCCAACATGCACGCGAGTCAGATCCAACAAGACACCAGGTTCTAGGATAGGTCTTGGGGTTGAGATCTTAGGGTTGGAGTCCTAGAGTTGCAGTCCTAAGGTGGGGTGGGTGGTGCCATACTACGCCTAAATAGGCAAGGTATCATCTAACTGAATCTTGGATCCGGGTCTGGATACCCACCGAAACACAACACTCCCCGAACCGCTTAATCAAAATACGTTCAGCTTGTATTCAACCTGCTTCTCAATGATGAAACACTTGAGTGGTGTTTTCTATTCTGTTTCAATCCTAAGAACACAACAACCCCTTCCGCCACTGCTTCCGCAGCCTTCCGCGCCTTGAAGTGTTGGCAGGTTTCTGAGTCATTTCATGTCGTCCCTTCCGCGTGCCCTTCCGCGGACCGTTTTGCGAGCGAACCCTTCCGCAAGAGCATAAGCCCCACTTGGCGTATTAGGTTAACTCCTTTCAGCGAATGCGGGCACCATAGTTTATCTTGCAACATTTCCTGGGCATGTCTCGGGATTCCTGGAAGCAGACCTGAACCTCGGAAGAGTACAACATTAGCTGGTTCAAGTACTCTTGTATGTTTCGGTCGAGACATATTTTCTTTGGGCGCGGCGACTTACGTATTTGGTGCTTCCGCGCCCTTCCGCGGAGCAACGCCTTCCGTAGCGTAGCCCTTCCGCGTCCTTCCGCGCGCACAGTCCCAGCAAGATTTCGAGATCAAGTGAAAGTTTTGTGTCCAACTTTAACCTTCCGCAAGAAGCAGACAAAAAACAAAACGCAGCTCACTTTGTGCCTCCGGATCCAGAGTGAGCTCACCTTAATTTAGGGTTTGTGGTGCATCGCAGTGGCTGAAGGGTACGGGTCCGGGAAGCAAAGCTCTGGGCCGCTCTCTTCTCTGCCAGCATAGGTAAACAGGACGCTCTCCACGGTGATGCTGGGGCAACACAGGCTCAGTTTGCATCAGTTTGCTCTGGCAACAGGCATGTACCAGAGCATCGGCTCTTCCGGAGCCTCATGTTCATGAAGTAAGTGTCGCAGTCTGCCCACACGACCTGGCAAAAGCAACAAGAGGACCATGGTTGCACTGCTACACGATCATTCTGTAGATCTCGAGCTGCAAACCTACAAGCATCACAGAAGTGGCTCTGTCAGCTGCACCTGCTCTACTATTCCAAAAGACTAACGGCTCGTTGACATGAAGAAATTGTTCAAAGCAGGAGGCTGAGGTACAAACCCAGTCCCACTTCCCGGACTTGACTTCCCTTTCCATGAGCCTCAAAGGAGGCAGAAGGCCACTCATAACAATCTGACGAACGTGCCACGGCGATGCTTCTAACGGCCAGGACGCTTTATCTTTCCCCAGGCTGGTGGCCTGGCGAGTCTAGCAGGCAAGACAGCGGAAGCGAACTCCTTTCAAAGTCATGTGGCCTTTGGGAATCCACCCGACTCGTTTCTAGCAGATACCTGGCAAACGCAGGTTCTGGTAGCTGCTCCCTAAAGATCCTTAAACCCCAACCCTAAAGCAGCTGTTCACACTCATCCGGGGCAACCGTGAGCATCTCCAGTGTCTTTGTCGCCGCAGGCTCTCGCTTGGGCGCTTCATTGAAATCCATGAAGTCGCCCTCAGATCGCACTGAGCATCTCAGCACCTGAGTTACTCATGGATTCAAAATCTCAAGGGGGGAAACTCCTCAGACTTCAACTGGTGTATCCGAGCCAGGATTGCACTTGAATGCAGCGGGGAACTTTCTTGCATGTAAGAGATGCATGTTGCAGAAGAAAGCGTATTATCGATGCTATTGGGTACTATCCATATGCTGACACCTTTCGCCACATTTTCCTTCAACGGCTCTTACAAATGTGCACTATTCAAGTCCAGCAGTTTTCCAGCCGTTTCCAGCCCCCACGACTATTCATTAACAGAACTTCTGGGTCTGTAAGGCCTCATGAAGAAGGGTCTGTGCGTGATTTCGACCGGAAAGTCGTGTGAAACCAGAGGGGGAAAGCAAACACGTGTGCATAATCTATATATATATATATATGTTATGCATATATACGCTTACATACACATAATATGCTTGCTTATCTGTTTGTTCATGCATTTGTTTGTCTATATACTCTTTACATGCTCGTCTACTCATGTATGACAATGCTTTTATGTATGTGCCATGCTATGAAGCACGCTCACATGATGCTGTGTTAGGCAGTACGAGAGCCGGATGGCCACCGCATGCTGTGCTCTGCCAGCGTAGCGGGCGGCCAGTTCGTTGAGGGAACGCTCCGAGCCGCTGCCGAGGCACAGTTGCCAACGCTGTTCAAGTAAACGAAGACATCGGTACCATACCTGCAGCACGTGGCTAAGCAAAACCGCTCAAGCATTTTCCACACTCCTAAAGGATGTTGACCACCCGGTGGCCTGGGTAACGTCTGCAGCTTCAGCCGACCTCCCGACTTCCACTCACCATCCATGCAGAATTTCAGTCTGCCAACGAGAAACCTAGAAAAGTATGACTATAGTGCCAGAAATGCTGACTTGAATGGCTTCAACATGCCTCCCAAGTATTCCGCATAGAGCCGGCTCAACGGCAGTCCGCAGCCAAGCCCTGCTAAAGGCGACCTCGCAAGTCTTGCGCGAAAGTGTTTACCGTCGACTCCCATAACGACTGACGTGTTCTGGATCAGATCAGCAGGATCCGACAATCACACCCGTCGCTCGCCCACACCCAGCCTAAGGAGAATTCGATGCTCCTGGGATGTGTCCTCGTCCTGGTCCAAGAGACCTCACTCGATAGCTGCTGTCTCGACATGTCGGTGACTCGACACCGAATACAAGCCGTCCTCGATTTCGAGAGTCGGTCAACGTGCTGACATGTTGCTGTGTCCAGGCTGCATTGACATTTCCACATGGCGGAGCCTCGTAGGAGCATCCACCGATTCCCTGCAAACAAACGATGCAACACTGGTGCTGGAATTTATGTGCGATGCGGGTGCAGGGACAAGCCCACAGACGACTAATTAGCTGTCCAGGTTTTCAAGCAGTCCAGGAACAGTAGTGGTGCAATGTGTCTCTACCGCGCCTGGTGATGGGAACATCCTGCGGCTGGGCAGTGGTGTACAGGTATGACCACACCCGGGGAAGTCTATCGACAGGTATTCCACCTGAACGGGCTGTAGTTGACATCTGGTGTTCAGAGGCATCGTCGCACTGTAAATCACACGTAAGCCCTACTCAGATGACACACTCGGTGCGGCAGAACAAAAGAGAAACAGTGAACAAACATGAACAGGCACTGGTGTTCATCCACAACGCGCCTGTCGCGGGCGCTCAGTGTCCGGTGCTAGCTGTGACTTAAGTATGACACGAAATATGGTGCAATGTGTGTACCTTGATATGTTGCAATGAGCAACCAGACGCGCCTCCGGCTGGGTGTTGCTTGGAACTAACTTTGAATAGGCGCGGCAGACTAGTGACGACTAGTAGCACAGTAGTCCGCGGTCCCCTCATGTCTCCTCCCCTGAGACACCATCTCAGCTGCATCCACAACAAAGAGCTCCTGGACATCCACCCGGTTCGCATCCCCCTCTTACATACCCGTGACGCAAGAACTAAGATGTGCATATTGCCTCGTGAGAACATGTTGACATGTGTTGTGGTCAGGCACTGACTCCAAGAACACTCTTATTTCAGGACAAGAGACAGCCGACTCAATCCCCACCACTGCACGCATGTACGCCAGAGTGCCGTCGCCACTGCCGTCGCGACACACGGCACAGCACTCTCGTACACCGACCGCAGAAAGACGCCGGAAACTTCTGCCTCTAGCCGCAAACATGCACATCCCACCACCCTGCACGAAACGAGACGGCGGCCAAACAGAGTGAGACTGGAGAAAGCTCGGTTGCTGTGGCAGTGGAAAAGTCAAGCAGTTTCTGGCGCGCTTGAGGCTTGGACGCCCGGGCATCAAGATTTATGCCTCAGCCCCTGCGTCCTGCGTTGACGTGTTTCGTTGAACATTCAGAGCCCCAGAGAGCCGGTGACCGCGACATTGAACTGAGGAATGACTCACTGAAGGGGATTTCTTTGAGTGGCGGCGATGCCCTGGGGCCGGCGGCTCTGCTACAGGAAAGACCGCGTTCCTCGCGAATCATCACTGTTTTCTTCATGCCCCGCGACTATGCTTTGCGCCTCAAGCTGTGCGGCCTCACCATTTTAAGCTTCCTTCACAATCATTCTTGCACTGCGAGCTTCAAACCCAGTTGGAACTTCGCTTGACACTGAAATTCCTTCTCAACTACACTGTGACAGACTGTGACAGCTCTGTCCTCGGAACAAACTGGGTAAACCAGATTTCTGGTTTGGCCCGAACACAACAAGCGCATGCAAGGCCGACGGGGTAACTATGGGCAGCTCCCGCAATCGACCATGACCAGATCTGTCGTTGCATGGACGTGTTTTTGCTGGCCTCCTGTGTCGGAGATGCGGACACTAGTAACGCCCCGTCCAGTGCAGACCTTAGCCAGGGTTCCCCAGCAATCTGCGTTCAGGAAGCTGACTCGTGAAAGGGCTCGCACGACTAAAGTAATCGGCACCATTTCAGAGCCACCAGTGAAGGAATGCTGCTCCACGGTCGCCCGAACGGCGTTCTTCAGCAGCTCAGACAGGATGTAAAACATGTAGCGTGGCACGAAGGTGAAGGGTACCTGCATACATGGAAGCTGGCTTCAACAGTCATTTCACGTCCATCTCACTGCACTTTCACAGAGATCCTCAAGAGGGCGAGTTGCGGCCCCTGCATCTGTCACGATGATTTTCGGCGCGCTGCCGTACCACTCGTGGCAGAGGTCTTGGATCACGTTAGCAGCATGCTCGGCGATCTTTAGAGGATCACCTGAACTGGCAGGCAGTCTCGGCAGTTTCCAGTGCAGCAATGCCACACATGTGCAGGCAAGCTGCACTTGGTGCTGATAAAGCTTTGGTATGGGTCAAAACTCGCATCAGCCTCGCCTTGCAAGTTGCACAGATGTGCGCAGTCTGCAAATCTACGCCTACGACAAAAGAGGCATCTGTTTGCAGAACTCTTCTCAGATGAGTCGCTACCCTGTGACGCGTCATTCGCAATCTCAAGGAACTGGGAGATGAGCAAGTTTGTCGATATTCGCAGCTTGAAAAACTGGTCGAGCCTTGGCGAATCGGGCTGCTTGGACGCAGCTCGGTATCGCATGTTAAGTTAACAAGGACGCAGGCTTACGTTGCCCTGAACAGCCCCGCGAAGACTCGACCCCATGAGTCCTGACCGGATTCGACAAAGAGTGGCCAATCGTTGATCTGCATCTCCGTCAGCTGCTCCTGCTGCAAATACTCCTGCATCAGTCGAATCTTTATCGCAACCATCGCAATCACAACCGAGAGTGAAGCTTGAC
Source organism: Symbiodinium sp. CCMP2456 (assembly GCA_905221635.1). Taxonomy (NCBI): domain Eukaryota; class Dinophyceae; order Suessiales; family Symbiodiniaceae; genus Symbiodinium; species Symbiodinium sp. CCMP2456. Next base: position 76,112 of record CAJNDV010005592.1, on the reverse strand, counting down.
AAGTACGCTGACTGTAGGCGCGAAGCATGTCTGATGAGATATCCTTGAAGCTCTGCACAAGCAGGTTTGTCCGAGTATGCCGGCGCTTGATCTTTGCCAAGGTCAGCCTGGTGTCCCGCCCGGCTGAGACAGCTAAGTGGCTCAGTACCAAATGCTGGCTGAACATTAGCCCTAGGCCACTGAAATGGTAGAAGCAGCTGGTCTTCAACAGACTTCCAACAAAGTGAAAGCACAGTGTTGCTGCCGGGCGACCTGAGCCCTGACTCCGACATGCCTTCCGCACTGCACAACCGAAGCTCCTGAGAGTCAGGCATATCACATCATACCACCATCCCTCACCTCCGGAATCCGGAATCCGCACCTTGAAGGACTTGATGTACATCTCACGCACATGCCTCACAGAGCCGTTGCACACGAGGCAACGCATGGCCGGTCGCCTGCCTGATGCTGTCCTTGCCCTGCCATTCAGGCAAAGCCTTGACAAGCAGATGAGAGAGCACAAGGTCGTTTCTCTTTGGCATGTTTCCCCAGCCTCCAACATCGATATGCGCCGTGCGTATCGTACAGGGAGCTCCTGTTCCACGTCTGTCGACTGTCACATCTTAGCAGTCTTAGCATATCTTTTCAGTTTGAACAGCAGCACCTGCCTCGTTCAGCAATGCAGCGAGGGTCTCGGGTCGCTGCCCCAAGTCCATCATGTCGCGCACAGACAAGCTACGAGCCTGTATTCCATTCAGAGAATGGTGCACCCGCCACAGCATGGGACCCTGCACACCAGCAAATCCGCCTCCTGCATAGACATAGTTGTGATCTCTGCCTCCAGCAGCTGATCAAGACGGCCCTCGCCTCGGAGGAGGTTCATGACAGCCCCCCAATGGCCCAACAAGTTCAACTGACCACATAAAGGGCGCACTTATGGCCACGTTGTTCCGTGGTCGCAGAAGGTGTAGTGCATAGCTGCGTCGACCCAACCCTCGAGACTGCCAGCATCGCAACATGTCGCAACATGGCATAATCCAGCAAACAAGTCTCTCGATTAATCAAGCCGCTGAATCTAGAACCATGCTTTATGCGAAAAAGGAACGCCACAAGCTTCGCCCACAGAACTTGGCAGTGGAAAGCTTGCATCTTGCGAATCCGGACATGACTTGGCCAACTCTGGACATGTTTCGGAAGACTGGAGGAAGTTATGTCATTCTACCAATAGGGCTCAGAAGCGAGTCTTCTGCAAGCTGGAGCTCGCAACATGGAGTTACTTTGATGCGTGAGGTGTCGCTGCGGCATGATTGATGCACGAGAAGTGTAGGCCGACTCTGCGCCGTGTAGCTCTCAGAAGCTCGGGCTTGAGGCGGCAGGGGTTCGCAAGTGTGGCCAGAAAATGAAATCAGCTTCCTGGAAGACCTCCCAGGCGCACGAATAGCCATGTTTGGCTGCGTAGGTTCCTTGTGGATGTCGGGCACTGCAACTCAAGTAAGTATATAGTCCTGCAAGTTCCTCACTGCAGCTGCCTTGATTGGAAGAGGAGAAGCGCGGCAGTGGGTGGTCCGGTGGATAGGCCTCAAAGCTTCAAATGTCTTGAAATGTGTCTGGCAATCTCCGGCAACCTAGCAACACCGGGCTCGTTTCGGAGAGCCACAACAGGAGACTGCCAGTGAAACCGCTGCTGTGCTGCTACATGGGCCGTGCAGATGCTACTGATAATTCCGAAGCTCTTGTGTGCGTACCAATCTACAGTTCACCCGGAATGCACTGGAAGATGGCCCAAATGCACCCAATGCGTGCGTGAGAGGACCTTTTTCACCGCTCAATTTCTGCCGGCTAGCTTGTCACTCGCTCTGTCGAGTGCCGCACACGGTCTCGGCCGAGGGGTCCGTGTATCGATGAGTACAACATTGACTGCCCGCGCCATGGCCAGGATTTGGCCACGTCGGTGCCCGGACAGCATGTGCCCACCTAGTCCCAGCTGCGCATCCCACGCTGTCTCTGAGCTGGAGACCTTTGAAGCTCCACAGAACGAAAGGACAGCAGGTGAAAGCAGGCAGTACGAGGTGCGAGAGCATCCGAGGCCCCGCACCAGGAGCGCGAGCGGCTGGAGCGCCGTCTCCGCGGACTGGGCCTCCGACTGTCCTCCAGCAGGAAACACGGAAAAGAAAACCCTCAAACTCTTCTAGCTGCATGACTGCATGGCTAGAACGCTCTGCTGAAGCTGCCCGCAAGAATGAAGCGCATGCTTTAGTTATTACAAAGACAAGAAACAAAAGACCCGCTTGGTTTTACCGCATGAACCACCCATCAGATTCCAGCTCTAGTTCGTGCTTCTTGTTTCCATGACCTGAACACAACGTGACAAATGAGGAACGAATGCATGCACGGTGTTCTCTTCATATTACGATGTTTCTTGGTTATTTTCTTGTGTGTCTTCGTGGTTTGTTTTTCATTCGTCTATATCAGTAAATTGATCACGCTTTCGATATTTTATCACTTCATCGTTGCAATGAACAGGGAAACGAAACCACGGCTCCAGATTTTCCACTTCCATTGCAAGTGTACTCTGGGTGCTGTTCGTTTGCCTTCTTTTCCTTTTCGTCTCAATTACAAGTGCAGCGCATGAGTTTAATTTAATGATGAAATCAAGGAAGGAAAAGGTAGAAAGACAAGGGTGCAGAAGAGCAAAAGGACTCAATTCAATAGTAAGAAGCAAATCCATGCTTCCTTCTCTTCCATTAAAATTCAACACTTTTCATTGTATCAAAGTAGTTGCCGTTTCTCGTCGCGTGCGGCCTTGAAGTTCAGACGAGAGGCGGAGCGTGAGCGACCCCGAGCGTCGCCGCGACCTCGTCGATCCATGTCATTGCCTTGGAGCTCAAAGCGGGGGCTGACGGCATCCATCCCCGAACATCCAGCGATGCCTCAACACATAGGACTCAGGCATCGGCGTAGCTTCTCGTCTATCATCTCATTGACGAGTCCTGATATCAAGACCTAAGACCTACAGCCAGCCGTCAACATCGTTCTGCTTTAGACTCGCTCGGCTCTTATTTGCGTTTTGGCCTCGTCGTATATGAATGAAAGAGGGCTGTGCACATGCGGACACTCGTGTTCCACATCTCAGCCTGATTTAAAACTACTGTGTATGACGTGCAGATGCTAAGGGATGGAGCATCTCCTTGCCATGCCTCCTCGCGGTCTCTTCACATTCGGCTCGCTCTTTCTTCTCTTCTTCTCGTTCGGGTGCTTGGAGGATCGTGCATTCAAACATCTTGGAGCCCTACCCTAGATCAGGAATGGCTCTGTTTTCGACACGCTGCACATGCTCCGCCTGCTGTCTGCCTAATACTCGAGAGCTGTTCCCACCTGCATTCTTTCTTGAAAGAGTCTATCTTCAAAGGCAACATACCTACCTAGCCCCTTCTTCTGTTGGACATGGAGAGAGCAAGCAGCACCCTCCCCCCCCAGAAGAGTACACTTCACGTGCTCAGCATGTCATGCACCGTCACACAGACAACCCCTTCAGCTCTTGCTCTTCCCGTAACGTGCGCTACATGCGCTCTTGGTCTACGCCTGTGGGGGGCTCCGCATTCACATCTCTTGTAGCACAAGACTGGGAGTAATAAACCAGACGCTATTCTTTTTTGAGTGGACTGCTTCATAGCGGCCCCTTGCGAGGTACAGAATGTTGTCACCAAGAAGCGCTCGGCGTGCCGACGGCCACCAATACCGGCCTTGGTCCCTGCATAGGTGCTGAAGATGAGCAACCTTGTCAGCAGCTACATGCGCTTCCTGTTACTCGCTGACTCCGCTTCGGATGTTCGAATGAAGCCGTTGGCTGACATGCGGCTGCCCAAAAAGAAACAGCCCAGCAACATTCTGACTCAGACTATGTTGCATTGTCAGGATGTCATTGTCGCTCTTACATTCGTCATAGCCCTTGTCATTGTTCGTTTGAGTTCTGCTTCACTTGCCGATGGCTGAAGCACTCCTTCGAAACTTCAACCAAGCCCGTTTCAAGCCGCACGAGATCGGGCAGAAGCTGCAAGGTCCAATTGCAGCCGAAAAGGAGCCTTTCATCACCTCGCGAGTCCAAGGCCATGAACATGAAAGTGCCGGTCTCCTGTGAAACGCATCAAGGCGAGAGGTGCAGTACAGGTCTCAGGGACAATGTGGGCCAGAACAAACATTCTTCATGAGCTCCAGGGGTGTTTGCAAAAGCAAAATTCTGAATCAATGTGTTGATGCTTGGAGCTCTTGTTCGAAGCAGGAATAAGCAGCCATGGCAACCGTCTCATGTGGACTTGATGGCTTCATGTCGTCTCCTGCTCCATGCGCCGCAGTTCACTTCCGCGGTTGCCTTCAGGAGATGGACAGTCGGACACCAGCTTTCAAGGAAGCGCCCCTGCGATGTGTGGGCCATCACAAAACTCGCAACAAGAGAACTTGCACTCAGCACACACAGCAGCTGATCAAGGCGAAGCAATGCAGTCTGGCACATGCGGTGGACATCCGTCGGCAGTACTTGAATGCTGTCCAAGCTTGCAAACCGGGCTGCCTGTGACCCAGCCTTTGCAACTGTCGGGGATTTTCACCTTTTCCACATGGCTGCACCAGAGGACTCGGTTGGACAAGCTTTGCATCAAGCCATAAAGTTTGCCTCGGTCACGTCATCGCGCCGAGACAGGTCCTTGCCAATCAAGCCGGATGGCTTCCGACAAGTATTGACCAGTGGCAGCCCTCCATCTTGCGAAGTTCATGCAACGACTGAAATTCCATCAAGATTGCGGTCCGTGATGGTCACAGACCCGCGTCGCTGTTGGAGAAGCCAGTTCACCTTTGCAGGCGGGAACGTGGTGCCAGCTCCACAATGGCTTTTCAACGCCGCCCGATGCATGGAACTTCTCTGCAGACCACTTAGCACACTGCGAAATGGCTAGCACTTGGCTCACATGAGACCGCGGTTGTTCTGGATTCCCTTAACGGGAAATGGCCAGATAATGCGAAATTTCGTGCGACGTGTTTCCCTTTCGCGCCTAGCGGAACTTTGGCGGAGCTTACGTACGGATTTGTAGGTACTAGGCATGTATACATACACACACACACACACACGCGCATATGTACAAACACATATGTGTATAATATGTATATATATATATATATATACATAACATGTGTGCTCGCACTCTTTGTATCGTGTCCTCGACGGATATGAGAAGGAAAGCTTCGGGCATTCTTCGTGACGACCTAGGCATGTGGCTTGACGAGAGGTCTGTACGACCAGGTCATGGAGGACTGGAGTTGCGGAGCGAAGCTGCGCGATGCGTAAAGCATGAGATGCGGATGCTTGGCAGCTTCCGTTGCCTACGAGCATGTACTACCTTCTACGTGCGCCTGAATCTTTGCTGGCGCACAGCTTTAGCGGAACTGCGGCTCACAAGTCTGCGCTGGAAAATTTAAGCCAGGGCTCGTAAGGCATTTTGAGGCTTAAAGTTTACCGCCCATACGGTTCAAGATGAAAGAGCATTTTCGGAAAGGGGTCAAGGCTCACAATGCTTTTAGGGTCTAGGGCTTAAAACAGGCAGGGTGTTTAAAGTTTACGGATCTTGTGAGGTTTCAGACGCTGGGGCCTCAGTAGGTTTTCGGGTTCAAGGCTCCACAGCACGGGCTGTGGACGACTTCAGAGCCGGCATCTGCAGGAGATGTGATCAATTGTCACACAAAAGTCGCAAAACAATGCTTTTCGTGTCGCGCCTTCTTCAGTTTAACTTTCGTTAACCCTTTAAGCCTCACTTTGCCAGTTTCGCGTATACCGAAGACACGAACAACCCTCTAACATGCCGCAGAATGCTTCAGCAGCGAGTGACGAACTCGCGGCATCTCCGGCGCTCTTTCAGGGTGCCAGCAATGAAAGCCTGCAGCGAAATCAGCACAAGAAGCAACCCCCTCGTCAGTGAACGCAGACTGAACCATTCTGGTTCGACGAGGTGCAACATGCCCCACATATTGCAGTATCGCTCCGGAGGCGAGCTCCAACTTCTTTCTCGTGGCACCATCCTTCCCTGCACGAGAAAAAAGCTCTATGTTCTGCACTTTCTCTCGTAAAAACCACACCATGAAGGTCTCAGGCAAGCCACCCAGGGCGTAACCTCGGCAACTGAGCATCGAACTAATTCTGGCATGCCAAGACTGTCACAACCTAGCCGCCATGCACGAAATAGTTCTGATGAGTGCGAGCTGCTCAACTCATCGTCGCGAAACAGCATGCGATCTGTATCAAAGCCTCTTCTTTCCGAGAGTTTTTCTCGGATGCCTGAGAAGGCCCAGGTGAAGTTTTGTTTGCTGTAGTTCCCAATTGTGGCGGGCCTCGCGTGAAGAATCCAGGACTTTTCGTCTCTATGCCTTAGAACGACTTCTTCAGCAAGCTCCGAATCAGGTACAACAAATCGGACATGATCCGCCCGAGCCAATTCTGTGCATGGCAAGCATCCGCTCATCACCTTCAGCTCCGAACCGCGACCTCAGCCGGGTTTGCAAGCGTGTAAGCCTCCCACATGCATGGGCTGCACGAACTAAGAAAGCATGTGATGGTGGTTCAGGTTATATCTTCAGGGTGGTATTCCTTGTTCCAAGTCGAATTGGATGGTAATCGCTGGCAGTCACACTGTCAAGCTTCAGGAGATTCGCGCGGGTACATCCGGCTGAATCCGGCTGGCAGACTTCACACAGCATTCGCATCATGCGCCATACACGAATCTTGCTTCTGCACAACATCACACTGCTCGCGGTCGCGTCATCTCTTGCGACCAGGTAGGCCATCGGCACTTGGAGGCTATGTTTGACAAGAGCAGCCGGTGAGCTGTCATCGTTCAAGGTCAGCCAGGCATTGCCGCAGGCAAAGCTCTCTGAAACATGCTCGCATCGGGATCAGGTGAGGCCACAAGCCTCCTCAAGTACTAGATGTACGCAATAAGGCCTTACTTACTGTGTCCACCTGATGCACTGTGCGCCTGCTGTCATGCCGTCGTCTTACGAGGGACTGGAAAGTTGATGCTCATTGTGTCATGGGGTGCAAGGAATCATCATGACACGTATTGATCATGGCACTGATGACGATGATGGATACCATGACGACAACAAGTGATGCATGGATCATCACTTGCCGCTAATGACAGCCGCAGCTTGAACGAAATGAGGTTACAGTGTCGTCGACATTCTGATGCCACTGCTCCGCCTCCAACACCTCCGCCTTCTCTGCCTCCGCCTCTGCCTCCTCCTGACGATAATCCTCATCTCAACCGATGAGGCTCGCATCACCTCCATGGCTGCACTGACACCCATGTGCATGATGACGCTGCCGCGAAATCCGCGAACTGCTGCTGCTGCTGCTGCTGCTGCTGCTGCTGCTGCTGCTGCTGCTGCTGCTGCTGCTGCTGGCGATAGCGACGGCGACGATTATAGCGATGATGATGGTGATGACGATGACGTTTCTGCTGATGATGAGAACTCATGGTTAATGATCAAATTCGTGATAATGACAATGATCACCGCATGCATGATGCTGACATACGTGATGAAGATGCTGATGGTGGTGATGATGATGATAGTGGTGGTGATGGTGTGATGACGATAAAGATGTGTCCAAGACGACAACTGTCACGACGATGATGCTCGTTGATCCGACGAAGACGACGACCGAGCACGACCCAGGAAAACAGAAGATGACGAGGAGGACGAGGAGGAGGACGACGTCGATGCTAAAGATGATATGGACGAGACGTATGACGCGCATGAGGGTGCCGATGTGCTGACACTGATGGTGGTGATGCTGCTGACGCGGTGGATGCTGATGCTGCTGCTACCCACGATGGGGGCGATGATGATGATGATTACCGTCGTCACCATCATGGTGATGATGATGCTTGATGATGGTTGATGATGCATGATGATGATGGTGATGATGATGATGGTGATGATGATGATGACGATGATCATAACAATGACGATAACACAAGCCCCCCCCCTCCCCCCCCTCACCCCCCCTGAGAATAAATCCCTCCCCCCTTGAATTCGAGGGGGGGAGGGGGGGGGGCTCTTGTTTTACAGGGAGGCAGGGGGGGGGAGCTGCGCGTAAAGTTCGCCCAGAAGTGGTCGACCTATCCGATGCTGATGATGGTGGTGGTGATGGTAACGACTGTGAGGGCGATGCCATGCTGCGGTAAGACCTCATGATGGTGATGCATCATAGTCGTGGCTATGACACCGATGCTTATAATCATGTCACGAGCACAGATGGGAATACGAAACGCTGTGCATGGCCTAACATCGCCGGGGTAACACAGGGACCACCAACGGAAAGAAATCGTTCGTCCTGATACCAATCATGCCAACCTCAACAGTGGAGACAATCACCAACGAGAACAACCAGTAGTCCGTAAGCAGTAATGAGCCTGAATCTACACCCTTGTCCGGTTGCATAAAGACAGCCACTGAACCAGATGACTGCCAGGTCACGCGGCCGCTGTGGTCCTCAGTTGACGAAATGCGTATTCCAAAATCACGACTTGCAGAAGACTGCATCGTTCCTGCGACTACCTGACTGATTTTCCCAGAAAGGCGCCGAAGATTGCCAATCTCTCGGTGCCACCTCCACGGGTGCCTCGTGCGCCATCCTCGCCTTGCCAGCAACATAAGACAAATTCAAACAGCCAGGTCACAGCAAGTGCAAGATTCCAGATTCAATAAGTTGACGATCCAAGCAACTCATGAAGAACATGAGGGTACCCCACTCCTGGACAAGATGGCGCCACTGTGCACATAGCAGGTACGAACCGATATGACAATCATAGCACCCGTGTGAGAGGACGAATCCTCCTCCATGAGGCCGAGCGTTGCACGTCGATTGCCTAGAATTTGTGAAGGGCGCAGAACTTGCTTAGATGTGCCAGGACGGAGCCCCAGCGCTTGGCCAAGTCTGCTCAGATGAATGTAGCTCGACCGATGCAGGCACGGTACCGGTGATGTAGCCGATGCAGTCACCTGTAGCACCGACAAAACACGGCATGCTCACAGACGCTCAGCATGACTGAATTTTTGCCAATTCATCCGAGATTCTGGGTATATCGACCACTGTACAGTCTTCCCGGTCCTCCCAGCCGGCCACATAAACTGGGCCTTCCAGCTGCTGAAAGAGCCACTTCATGTACCTCGGATGCACGTACTGCTAGTCTTTACCACATGTCTCAGAACAGTCTGCGGACATGGAACTCACGCACCCGGCAGCGTTCTGATTTGGTGCCCGAGACGACTGCAACCATGCCCACCTTGGAAGAGGTAATGGCAAAACATGGAACAACTCCCCCCCCAGCATCCAATGGATGCCGGACTGAACGGTACTTCATCCAATGGTTCACCGTTGTGATATTCCGTACAACCATGCCAAGGTCGGACGCTTTTCGAGATACAAGCCAAGCACAAGAAATGAGCCTTACTCATGGTTGTTTGACTTATCAGGGCTTGGCTGAATATTGACTTCATTAATCCGTGGTCTAGCAAGCTGCGCTACTGAAGAGCCTGTCATTTGCAAGGGCAGCGCAACTACTGTGTGGACTGACCAAGTCCGTCCGCTGCATCAGCACAACCACCAACATGCCATTAAAGCTGCAAGAGTCAACCAAGAACGGATGCGCAGGGGCAGCCCAACGACAGCCTATCAAAGACCCTCCAGGGCTTTGGGGCGGTGCCTTCCGCCCTTTGTTATTTTGTGAGAAGTCTGTCAGTCTATTATGCGAGGACATCTCCGTCACATCTTTGTGAGTCAATAGCTCTGTCCGAGATCCGATGAACGCAGGCTTCACAATTTGGGGCACAAACGTGCATCCATGCGCAAGAATGATGACAACAGCCAACATTCACTTATTCCACCATGTTTCTGTTCACCACAAAAGTTTGCGATTAGCCCTTCTGGGATAAACTGCACGTGTCGAAGTAGTCAAGGTATGCCATTCTTATTGGATTCCGTGCCATGTCCAATGTCAACTCACGATATATTGCTGACTACCGATACGCAGCTAGTAGTTTTCTAACGCTAGCAGTCCCTAACAAGCTGATGGAACCAGGAACTTGTGCTGTGGTCCAAACGAGCAACAGTTTGTCAACCTGTTGGCTGTGCTAGTGGAGACAGGCTGCATACTGGACAATAGCACCGGAAGAGCGTTCCAGTTTCTTCCTCGACAGATCAAGACCCGCAGCACAAATTCTGCCTCGGTGTTGCAACTGCCGTGCGGTGCCGCATAGCTCCTCGTGCCACCCTGCTTGCCCAGAGCATACGAGATCTCGCCCTCATCTCGAAACGTCATGGTGTCCTGCCCATATTGCAGGATAGGAGTCACAAGAGGTGACAGCATTCCGTCACTAAACAGCGCATCACGAAACGTCAGCATAGAAGCAAACAAAAGCAAGTGCTGATGAAGTCGAAGCACCGTTCCCCAAGTGGCCGTCGGATCCTTTAGGGCATTGCAAGGTGAAGCAGCTTCGCGGACATGAAAGAGCACGAACAGGGAATGCAGCACTATTACCAAGCAAGTCCAGATTAGGCGAAAAGACTTCGTAGCCTGTGCACATTACACTAACAAGCTCGAAAACCGGGAAATGGCAACAGCCGTTGCAGTCCGAGCCGACCTTGTACTTGTCACGGCTGATGATCTTGGTCCGGCGGGTACAGACGCATGGGACTTTTTTGGCTTCGGGCCGTCACTGTACAGCTCGAGTTTGTTTAGAAAGGCATGCTGGGTAGACAACACCACGACCTGGCCCCCAATAACATTAGGCAAGCCACCATCTCGCGAACCGAGGCAAAGTAGCCGGACATTTTCGTCTCGACAGCGCTGAGCACTTTCAGTTCTGAGCCGCGTCGACCGCGGATGCTGCCTGGACCGCATTTGCACACAAAGCGTGACAACATCATTCGACCTACTACTGGCTCTAGCAATACTACTTGACCCAAGCGTTCAAATAACTAATGTTTTATAGGTTCCCGGATTTGGCGGCAAAGCTCAGCACGCGCTGCCATGGCACCGAAAATGGCCAGGCGCTGGGCTTTCGAGAGATCCGTGTCGATGAAGACCTCTCTGTATGGACCCTTCCCGGCTGATGCCCAGGCCCAAGCATCGAAGACCCGCTATCACATGTCAGGGCTTGGTCTGTTTTGTATTTAGCTGGCGAGGAACCATGAGGGTACCCCATTCCTCCTCGATGCTGCGCAGCACACTGCCGCCTTGACCCTGGACGTAGCCCACCTGGATGCAGCAAGCACCACCTAGATCTCTACTACGGCTCGTCTGGCGCAATCGCGTTCCCTCAGTGAGCCACAACATCTGGAGGAACGCTCAGGACCGTGAGATCACCGTCCTCAAAGTCATCAGTGATGACATTTGGGCCTCAGGTGGCTGAGGGGAAACAGAAAACCTTACGAAGAAGAGAAACACCTTCAGGTGCACCTGAGGCGCTCGAAGAGCGCAATGATGTTAACTAGTGAGTGCAGGGAGATCATGCTCTACGAACTGCACCCACCCATCATGGATTGACCGGGTGCCAGTAGACATTATCGTACTTTTAAGTGGATGTCTCTATTGTGCTATCCTGCTCTCGCATAGAGATGTATGTATTCATACCAAAATCTGCAATAGCACGTTGCATGTGCGAACTTGCACCTTGCACCGCTTCCAAGCTGCCATCTGCCCGACTTGCTGCGGTCCGGGTGCAGAAACCGATTTCTGCCACTTGCCCAATTGCCCCACTTGGTTTCTGTGATCCAAGGTTTCGCTGACCCGTTGCGTGAAACAAGGCGGGATGGAGGGCAGTGAAGCGGAGGAGGCAGCTGAGAGCAGTGGAGGCAGGAGGAGAGCCCAATAGCACAAGTGGTGCATGCGCTTTTTGCGCGGCAGATGTGGCAGAACGAAATGTCTCCAACTTGGACGGAGGGTGTTCGGGGCAAAACAGGTCTGTGATGCATGGCGGCGCGCAGTGCTCCCTGTGTATAACTGGTTTCGTGAACCTGTCTCAGCTCAGCCAGGGACCCATTCGCTGCTTCATGATCTCAGTTCCAGTCCAGAGTTACGGAAACAGATATACAGACGTCGAAGCAAGAAGTCTTATGACGCAATCAAGCATCGATGTTTGCATACTTCCTGGGCTGAGCCATAAGAGAATTGAACAGACAGCATGCACCCAAACGCAACTTCGAGCTGGCCTGTGGAACGCGCCCTAAGCATACCATTGGACAACTCAGTGAAGGATTGAATTCAAGCCGAAGTTCTTGGCTCTGCGTCTCTGCAAATCTGTCCCTCTCATCTCCAGAACGAGGTCTTTGTCGAGAAGCCTGGGTTAAGGGAACTAATTGCAGGCTTCCACCCGGCGTAGACAGAATCCGTTCACACTGACCTTTATCCCCTTAAGCCCAAACCCCTGAGCCGTAAAGCAGTCTCCACCCTCTCCAGTCAAGGTGCTCCACCTCTGCCTCCGACACGCGTGCAATCCGCTCCACAGTTCGCCCTCCAGCTCCAAAGGTCAAGGCAGCAGCATCGTCTGCTGTAATCCTCCTGGGTTGGGTTTGGGGGTTCAGGGCTTGAAGGCTTGATGATGCTTGGTGGTTTGACGGTTTAGAGCTTCGTGGTTTAGCGTGCATGCACCATGCAGGCTTGCCAGGAAAGGGAGCAGACTGGGGAAGGCTGGTGGATGTCCTTCAGATAAACAGGTATCACGCTCGCACAGGTGAGGCTATTCCACATCTTGTGCGCGATTGAATTAGCATAGCCAGCACAGCTGGAGTCGCAAATCGCTGGTTCCTCAGCAGCACAAGTAAAAACCTTCCCATATCCCTGCTGTGAAACGCATGTATCCCCGGATGATTGTGATGAAATGTTGATTTGTAAATGCAGAAAGCTGCGGCAATCTGAAGTGTTACAAAAAGACTGATAGATGCAGGGCTTACGAAGTTTCCGGGCATGAAGCATGAAGGCAAGCAGAGGGACAACGGTTGCCAAGCTCGACTCCCGAGGATTGCAAACGCTGCTGGTTTGTGGGGCAGACATGCACGTCTATATTTCCTGTATACTAGATATTTCTGTTGTCATGATTGCAGACCAGCAGCATGGACTCTACGTTCCAGTCCTTGGGCAGCACATCAACAGCTTGCTTTTGTCCAGCCATGTGTCTTCAGCTTGCATGCAAGACTCGTTTGGCTTTCGTTGACTTGGACTGCCATCACGACTGTTGTCTCTTCTTCCTTACAGGGATCGGAGAAAGGGCAGAAACAAACGGAGTGTGAAAAGCTTCGTGGCTTACCGTGCAGATGAGCTTCGGCGCCGGCTGCCACTACGGCTGCGATTGTTGTCCTGAACCATTATTGATGTTCTTGGCTTTCCCAGTGGCAGTTGCAGCTGCGGAAGTCTTGAAAAACACGCCACTGTTGGGGTATCTCGTTCCCTCGGCCGCATGAGGGAAATGAGCACGTTGGCAAGTTTCTACAGCAGCACGAAGTCTTGTTGCTTGTACATGCCCTTCCCACCGACATGTTCTCTACAGGCTGAAAACTTGAGTCAGTGACAAATGACAAGTCATTATACACAGTCTGTTTGAAGGATAGATACAGATGCCATACAGATCTAGATCTAGGTACAGATATAGACATAGATACAGATATAGATATAGATACAAGTATTGCTAGTGCTGTTGCTATTGCCATTGCCATTGCGATTGCTACTGCTAGTGCTAATACTATTGACAGTGGCATTGATATGGGTGTTTAGTGATGTTGATACTGATACATAGATATATATATATATATATACGTGTGTATACAAACGGGATATATACATACAAACACATCATGTCGAAGATTGATGTCCGTGTTTACTTGCTGAGTCCACTTCCTTATACTGCTATTTGCTGACCTGTTCCTATGGGTATCTATCTATCTATCTACCTACCTATCTATCTATATGTCGATCGATCTGTGCATCTATCTAATTATCGATCTATCTAGCTACCTGCAGGTTTGTCGAACCTGTCAATATAGGTGTGCATGTACGTACATTTTGCCCACGCGCCTCTATTTTGTGATTTCACTATACTATGTCTTCCTTCTTTACCTACTATACTGTATATACTAGTTACTTCGTCTGCGAGTCTTCTTGAGTTGCGCGGGAACTGGCCTTCACCTTGGCCGAGGCCTTCGCTGCCTCGCTCCAGTCCGAGCGGATGCTGGCCTTTCCACAACGGCCACGGTCACGCTTTCTTCGCTTTTTTCGGGTCAGGACAGTCTTGCGTGCTTGTGGGCTTGAAGATCTAAGTCAAGTTTAAGTAAAAAGGGTACCCTTAATCTTTAAAGTAGTTGTTCGAGCGAAGGCTTGTGTGGGAAGGGAACGCAAGAGAAACATGGTGTGTGCCTGGCTAGGGCTCCGGTCTTGCTCTGCACCTGACAGGAGAAAACAAGTACACATCGTGCAATGTCGCAAGATGTGAGCAGTGCCATTGAGAACCAGAGTTCTTAACATAGAGTCACAGCGGTCTGTTTTGGCCGGAAGCTGTTCGTGGCCAAACGGCCTCCGTCTTGCGCCTTGTCCTCAGCCTGGGCACCTTGGCTGGGCACGGAGAGGCCGACCTCTTGCTCCCTGTCGAAGCTTCACAAACTCGTTAAGCTCAGGAGCCAATCTCAATGCCGAAGGTCTTGGCTGCCAGCCTCCTGTGCAGCATCGCATGGCACAGGCGTGACGTGTGTAATGTAAGGTGACTTCGTGGCGGCAGCCGAGATGCACAAAGTCAGCTTTCTCGATGCAGCCACGGGAGCCTCAGTCAAACATCACGAGCTTGCCTGCCTTTTGCAACCTTTGGATCACGTGGGCTGACGTCCTGAGCATCACCACCACCTCTTAGACCCTGGCCACTGCGCGGAATAATCACGAGCATCGGCTAAGCTTCCAGTCCCTTCAAACCCTTTGCAAGCATGGCCCAGCATCATGAGCATCATGTGCCTGCCTCTTCGACCTTTGCATCACATCATTTTCCAGTCCTCTCAAGACCTTCACGCGCATGGAAACATCATCAGCATCATGTGCCTGCCACTTCAACAATTGAATCATGCGCGCTGACGGCTGCCACCCTGGCCACAGCTCGGCAACATCATAAGCATCAGTTCCCGGAGGCCAGCATCATGAGCATCATATGCCTGCCTTTTCAACAATTTCATGTTCACGCAAGTATGTCCAAACGTATCAGGAGGCTGACTGGGACTAGTACCTTAAGCGTATGCGTCAGCAGCATTCACAAAACTGTGCTCTCTAACCTGTTCGTCGGGACTTGTCACAACGCAGTATCCAGAGACGCTGGTACGACACACTTGGCCTGTCGAGTATGGTCCCTGGGAAAGAACAACCCGTCATCCACACCAAAGCCTGAAGAAAAAAGCACGGACGACGATTGTTGCTTCCTCCGTTCGATCGCAAAGCCATACATCGGGGATGTCATCGACTAATTAGCGCAAAATGCTCGTCGCTCTTTGACCCAAAAGCAAAAGCAACATTATGCGAGAAGGTGCCAAATCCCACCCAGTAGCTCACGCCCTCGCGTGTGAGGAGCCTTTTGATATCTCCAGCGCTTAGCACTTCGAGCTCCTTTGCATGAGGCACCAAACAATGTTCTGTTTTATGCATACATGAAGTGTCCATCTGCTCGCTCGTATGCACATATGCATGTATGCCGATGCAGATACGGACTAAAAAGATGGGCGCAGGCGCTACGGTGTACCCAAGACCTACGGCCTATGATCTGAGATATGCAAACGGCTAAACTACGACTACCATCATCGATTTAGCTGCTTATCTTTACACTCACCACCCTGCAACGGGACCTGCAGCGATGAAGGCTGTGCCATTGCAACACATATCAAGCTTGGACTTTAATGCGTGGGAATTCCTGAATGTCGACATTTGGCTTTGGCGGGTATGCTTTGCCAGATGGAAGTAGCAATCTAGCTCTCTCTGGTGTGCGTGGTCTGGCTTGGGCATTCGTTGGAGCCGTACCAAACAATCTTCAGCAGTGGGGCAGAAAAGCTTGAAAAGTATGAAGGTGCGTTGTGAGCCAAGCGTTCCGGCTGCTGGCCGGTTCATGACATGGTACGCTGCTTTGAGCCACCAATATCCGGAAACACATTAAGAACCTATCTCTCTCTCCGAAGTGGGAACAAGTTGGCCACCTTGATCGCAGTTTTGCACATCATGTCGGCACAGACTGCTGAATCACTACTGCATGCACGTAGCACCCGAGGCAACGACGCAAAGACTTACGATGGCGATTCTCATATCCAGGTGCCTCTCGGCTGCCGACCCGAACTGAACTGCCAAGCTACCATGGGTTGCGGAGGGAGATGAGAGAAGTCAGCCGACAAAGTATGAATTGCTCATCCCACTTTACCGACTGGATGTTCCGAGGAGAACTCGAAACCTCACACAGTGGCATGGAGCGGCCATGCGAGATTTGCTAGCTATGTTTCGGCGATTCTTTGTGGTGGATTGCAAGTGTCGGTCATTCGGCTCTTCACCACATCAGGAATAGCTTGGTCTCTCGAGTTTGATCTTCTCCGTCATGGTTCGTGTCACACCTGGTGGCTGATGCTCAGCTGTGAGGCTTCCCAGCTCGTGGCTAGTTCGGCGAAATCCAGTTCGGAACTCGGAAGCGGCAATGCATCAGAATATGATTCAACAGAAACGGAACAACAGTCTGAGTGCTCACAGGCTCGAAGCTTTTCAGGCCAAGCCGATGAGGTACATATTGTCAAGATCTCGACTCCGCCTTTTATGCTGGTGGATGCTCTAGGGGTCAGTTAAGCCTTCAAGGCATAGCTGTGTGTTGCGAGGCCAGGTTGCTTGGGCCTGCACTGCAGGAACAGCCACCAAGACAAAAACTGAAAGCACCCTTACGTTCTCCTCTTCCGTACAGGAAGCTGGCTACTGGGGGGCCTGAAGTCGTGAGGCACTCTTCGCCCGGCCGCTGTCGGTGCATGGCCTCACTGCGGCCGAAGCGTGTCTGTGCGACAGCAATACCCGACTGACTGAGATCTCTACCGCTTGGCCCAGACTTTTGGATCGCTGCATAAACAGACCTGGAAGCAAGGCACCTATCTGCCTAAGTTGATGGGGCGCTGTGGGGAAGAGAGTGCTCCGCTCGATGTCTGTTGCAAAACCAGATAATATCTGCGTAGCCCGAGCGTTAGGCGTGAGGTCGTTGTTTATGTCCTCCACCAATCAGACAAGCACGAGACTCAGACCACACGAGTTACTGCGCCAGGCTCGGCTGCATGAGTAGACTCGACGCGCAAGCCACCAACAGTCTCCTGGATCCCGATTGGCCATGCACTTCCGTCAATGAGGGCCTGCAGCTTGCATCGTTGCAATCACTTCTCTCCGCAGAGCACAATTCAACTGGCCTGATCATGATTGGTTGAAACAAACGTATGGGTCAGCCTCAGAGGTACTGGGTTGAAGCAGAGGGGAAAACTTCAGCAAAGCAGGAAGACACTACGTTTTTGTGACTTTTGCGTTCAGTCTCAGCAAGGCACCAATTCATCGCCAGATGCCTCAGGTTGCGAGGCTCACCGGCTGTCAGTCCTGGTTTCACGTCGACGTGCAACACGCAAAATGAAAACCAGCTTGGGTGGATGGTAGATGTGAGGACTTGCGATCTTGCCGTCAGATGTTGGTCCGATCTGTATCGGGGCTTCGTACTGAAGCCTTCCACATTTTCGCAAGCAGAGCACCTTAGCGCCGGAACGTGCAGCTCAGCATAGTTCAGCAGAAGTGGGGGCATGGAAGCACGACCTTCATCGTCACCAACTTCTATCCCAAGCCGGAGATGCACGGGATTTCCGTAAGCCACGAAGATGGGGGTAGCGAAGGATGAAGAGACAGCGCTTCTGTGAATAAATTTCGCTTCTGCCACGACAGTTCGCACAGCTTGGCCGTTTCCGTCGTGTTGCTGCCTCGTTGTGGTCTTAGTTGCTTCTTTTTGTTGGCGTTCTGCTGTTGGTTTCGTGGTGTCTGAGGCTAACTTCTCGCGAGAGCTTTAAGCTTCTTCGTTGCACGTTGAGTCCTGGTTAGTCTGTGGTCGCATCCTTGCGGTAGCTAGCCATACGGTTGTGTCAGCGTCGATTCTAGGAGTCGCACTTGTGATATGCCCACACCTCAATGTATCCAAAACATTCACAGGGCCTCAATGAGCTCCACAATATAATTGCGAACTACAGCAATGCTCATGTCACTGTGCTCCTGTGTTCATGCAAAGCTTTCGGGTTCACCGACATTCAACTTCAGCCGTGCAGATGTGCTGAAAAGGGCTTCTTGCTGCTCCTGTCAGCGGCTCATAAGCAGCCTGCCCTACTGCCAGACAGCCAAGGCGCAAGAAGCGCAACCCAATCTGGTTCGATCGCCTCGCAACACAGCTTCTGAAATGGCATGCAGGACGCACTCAACCAGGATGTCTGCCTCATGATTCGTTCGTCCTGCATTCCAGCAACTTACATTCACCCATCAGCAACAGGTTCACAGACGATGGTGGCATTGAGAATGACAGCGCAACACCAAGCAAGCAGCACAAAAAACGTATCACTTACATCGTGAAACAGCACATACATCACTGGCAACTCGTGAGTCCTTGTGCACATGAGAGCAATAGGCATACGCCAAAGCTCGGTATAGTGCGGCGATGCCCAGCGAGCAAGAAAAAGCCTGCGGGCAAAAACTGTTTCTTTAGCATTTCGCTTACTTGGACACTGCTTGAAAGGATTGGAGTCACATCAATGGGCGGGTGGTGGAGGCAGCCGGTATCTTGCTCATGTCATGCTGGTGAGACCTACCGGCCACATCATGCGGAGTGATTCCTTCCGCATTCCTTGACTTTCAATAAAGGTTGGAAACTGGAGGTATTGTGGATATTACACATACTACAAACACTACAGATACTGTAGATACTATAAACAGGAAAATACTACTAGATAGTACAGATACGGCAGATACTTAAGATACTATATAGTGTCCATGCTATCTATACAATAAACAATATACTATCTATACTCTCTGATCTATCTATACTATCTAACTTATCTCTACTATCCACTAACAGTATATACCTGTAATGTATGGATATGTATATGTAACTACTACAGACATACTATATATATATATATATATATCACATATATATATATATATATATGACATAACCTGCAACATATACACGAGGGCGGTTGCTGTTATACCTTAAATGCGATGGTGGTTGCTCATACCTTAAAGCCGCTGCTTCATTAGGCGATAGTCGATGCTCTATATCTCTAACACAACCCCTCCTTAGGCGATGACCTATGCCCCCATGTCTCACACGCTGCCCCTCACTACCTCTATAGACTCTAGGCGATGGTGAATGATCTTAATTAAACCAGCTCAAACACGAACCGTTATTAGGCGAAGGCGGTTGGCCCCACATGTCAAACACGACCGGTCAGTACGGGATGGCAGTTGATCCAAGTTCTGAAGTCGTCCCCTCATCTGGCAATAGTGGTTGCGTCATATCATAAGCCCGACCCCTCATTCGACGATGTAGGTTCATCCCAGCTCTTAAACTTGCCCTCATGGTGCGATGGTTGTTGAGCTCACAGCTTAAACCCGAGCCCTCATTACAGGTGATGGCGGCTGGTCCCATGTCTGAAAGCCGCCACCACATTCAGCGATGGCAGCTGATTCCGCACGCGTACCTGTCTGCTGCCTGCCCGCCTGCATGCATACATACATACCTGTGTATGTGTACATATATATATATATACATATAGATATGCATTTATGTATGTACATATACTCATGCATATTGTATTTTACATATTTCTATATACATATACATGTACATATATATATATATATATTCAGATGTAGGTAGGTACACTTATGGGTATGTACGTGTACATGTATGTATGTAGACAGACATACAAATAGACAGACAGACATCGGTAGATAGATAGGCAGAATGATGAGCAGGTAAATCGATACGTATACGGACATATATTCTAAATATGTTGCTTATGTTTGCCTGGCGTGGCTTGTCTTGTTGGGTTGAGCGCCCCCTCCCCCCTCGCACAAATCCCACTGGACATACATATAAATATATATATATATACACACACACGCATACATGTTTAACATGTGCGCATGTACATATATATATATATATATATATGTTATATCTATTCATCTATATACATAGCTATTCACGTATCTGTTCGTACTTATACATATAATAATATCGATATTCGTGTTTATATTCATGTATATTTCTCTAACCATTTATCTATTTATGTTTCGCTGTATCTAATTATCTATTCGCTGATTTGCGTATATGTTGTTATAGACCACATAAGTTGGAGTGGTGTATATCCTTATATCGAGTGTGGGTGTGTATATATGTATACATATGTATTTGCCAGATAGAGAGATAGACGGGCAGGCAGGCATGCAGGTAGGTAGGTAGGTTTGTCGGCCGCAGAAGTCGTCAGGGTGGGCAGATGTGGGAAAGACACCGGTAAGAGCTTGTGCCGCTGTGAATACGCGACAGCGACATGCATGACCGTTCAATGTGCGCCTGGAGCCCAACCAACCATGCTAGGTCTGCTAAGTGCAACCACAGAAGGGTCGTTCTTGGGAACGAAGTGGTAAACATCTGAATGTCTCGAGCGAGCCTGCTGCATCAGATGAACGAAGCAGGGTGCGTAGTGGTGTATACTTCGCGGGAAGCAAGACATTCGACAGCCTTGCGCTCGTCGCCAGTAGTCAGATCAGCAGCTTCAGCCAGGAGAGCCTGGCAGAGCTCTTTGTCTTGCAGGCTACACTGGAAGAGATACATCGGACTCCGAGCCCTCTCGCCCCAAGAACTGCATGCCTTCGCTCGCAGAAAATCACCGGCTTTGAAGGCCTGCTCACACATGACAAGCGTCGTCTTCTGATTCTTGCAACTGTTAATTGGCATCTGCCTGCTTCTGTTCTTGATCTTGGCTCCAGCTAGAGCAGCTAGATGCTGTCACGAGCTGCGTCAGTGGTCACTTTTGCCGCAGACAGGGTGTGTTGACACAATCTGTGGAAACATCTACCTGCCGTCTCTTCTTCATCTCCACCAAAGCACCATTCCAAGAGGAAGCGTGAGGCTCCCATGAAGCAAAATGCACACCTTTAGCTGGAGCACGATTGGCACCCCAGAACATGCACTTTAGACTGGCAGGAAGACGACGCGCATCAATGTGCGGGGCACTGCGGAGAGAACACGATTGTTGGAGGCGCAAACACGAGTTGCTGTCAAAATATGAAAATATGCACCTCGCTGTGGCGACAGGACGATTTCGGTTGGCGGGCGCCAGCAAGCGTGGGACAGTGGTGGGAACGGCCCTGAAGCAAGAGCACGATGTCCAATTTCTCCAGATTCAGAACAACCGCGATAATATGTCTGGAGGTTTTATTGTTTGCTTGGAAAGGTCTTGTATGTGGGTGATTCCACAGCACCGGCCGGTCACGAGCGAGATGTCCTGCGCTGCGCAAGGCCACGCGAGCGCATCACACGCGGACACACACCACAGGCGATTAATCTCCCCGCGCACTGGGCTTCCTATGAGAACTTCCAGACACGCTGACCGGCTCTCCTGAGATGAATTCAAGGCCAGACCGAGCAGCATCGAGCGTCATCTTCAAGGTGATGGAGTCGAAGATCCAATAAGGCCCAAAACATACCGTCCGGAGCTCATGGCGATGGCCAAACGCTAAACTACCGGTCTCACTGCACTGCTGGGACACTCACACGATCGTGTGACGATGGCGGCAGTGCCACGGTGCCACGCCTCAGCGCCTTCGCCAATAGTGCCCAATAGCCTTGAAGCCACTGCCAGGGACACAGCTTCTTGCTAGGACAAGGAATGACGAGGAGGTTCAAGCTGGTGATGTCATGTGATGCCAAGGCTCTTTCAAGCTTTCGGCAGTTGAGCGGCTGACGAGGGCTCTTGACTTCAGTCTCTAAGGCCGCTGCTCTGGCCATGGTGCGACCTGGCGCAGCGGCGCACGAAGACTCACGCGCGCTGGCTGCTGGCGATGCGCAGTGTCGCGTAGCGTGGCGCCTCCGGACAGTTTCCAAGCTGAGAGGCTCCAAATGACCTGCTGCGAGGAGTGCCAAAACCTAGCAGCAACCCCAAACTCTGAAAAACAAAGAGCAAGGCCACATAAGGCCGCAAACTCAGCGCAAGCGTGTTCTCCGAAGGTGCTAGACATTCAAATTCGACGGCTTGTCTGTGCTGCTTTGGCAAATGAGCTCCAATGCTGAAGTCTCAAAACGACAAGTCGAAGCTGATGGAATGTGTCTGCAATTTGCGGAAGGTCCGCACAAGACGGTCTTCGATTGCAGGCAACATCAACAATCCCGCGATGACAGTCACGCAATCTTGCATGTACGAGGACTACAGCTGTGTCAACTCGCTGTGCCAACACGAAATCGGTCAGCCTGCATCGGTTCCCGCCACGACTAAGCACAGTAAATCTACAATGGCGAAACTCTGCTTGCATGGTTTTAATGCATGCGAGACGAAGCGACTGTCGACCATCTCCATAGTCCTACGATTCCTTCCAGAGGCTGACAGCAGCCTCACCCGTTGCTGGATTTGTGAGAATCGGCATGCAAGCGGCAAGAGGGTCTGTCGGGATCAGTGAATATCAGTGAAGCCACCCTGGTCAGACCGTCGGGTCGTCGCGTCAAACGAGGAGTTTCTACGAAGCGCTCCCGCTGCCCATGAAGGTGATCGAGTTGTCCGGTGACACGACAAACTGGCTGCCGAGATCGGGTTCAGCCTCGCTGGACTGAAATTCCAGCCTTGGAAGCTTCGGCATGATGCATGCTCCCGCTCTCGACCCTGCAACTTTAGGACCTTGCCGACTAAGGCAGTGAGAACAAAAAGCCCTGCTTGCGAGTTCAGGAGGTCTAAACAAATCGTCTGGGAATCGATTGTACTATAGACCCTACAAGCCGTGCTCTTGCAACCCGGCACCGCGCGTCAAGCACGCGCGTACCGGAAATACCACCCGTACTGAAGCGGATTTTGACTGAACCACAAGCCGGTCGGTAGAAAGGCTGTCCGTGATTTCTCAGGGCTTTCCGAGCAACCTC
Organism: Symbiodinium sp. CCMP2456; assembly: GCA_905221635.1. Classification (NCBI taxonomy): domain Eukaryota; class Dinophyceae; order Suessiales; family Symbiodiniaceae; genus Symbiodinium; species Symbiodinium sp. CCMP2456. Next base: position 52,889 of record CAJNDV010005592.1, on the reverse strand, counting down.
AGCTCCTTCATACTGGGCAATGCAGAGCAAAGCTCCTTCAAGCCGTTCTGCGTGTACTTGCTGCTGTTGCTGATCAAATAGAGCCTCATCAAGGCGAGCCGTTTGTAAAAGAACCATGACAAACGTGTGCATGTACGTAGAACTACGTAGATACATGTACATGGAAACATACATACATACATACATACATACATACATACATACATACATACATACATACTTACATACTTACGTACTTACATAC